>CAAKHC010001695.1:6589-49947 GCA_901007825.1 Macroramphosus scolopax | reverse complement strand
AACCATTAAACCATAAACCATTCTTTCATAGAAATAAAGCACATCTTCTAAAGGCTGTTATACAAAGCACTTACAAGCACGCACGCACACACACACACACACACACACACACACACACACACACACACACACACACACACACACACACAGATCTCAAATGTGGGTTATTAAATGACAAAGACAAATAACATAAGAAATAGTTCGGATTATTGTGTGATATTGAAGCAAAGGCAGTTTTGTACTTATATAATACAGATCTATATAAATACAGTATATATGAATGTATAGGCTGGTTGCAGTGCATGATGTGTTTTACCGCAGCTTAGGGAGATCTTGTTTCTGAATCACTATGAGTCAGAACTATTTGAATAGTCAGTGAATGCACCTGCAGACACATACAAATGTGTTTGCATAAAAGCGCGCACACACACGTGACCGCTTGTATATCTGCACCGACTGCCCTTCTTCAGGTGGGAAGTTGCCGTGGATACTAATCCAGGTGAGGATGATGTGTGCAGGACATCTGCTCGTACTGCCTCCACTCGACTCCGCTGATATCTGAGCAGACACACCAGCAGCTGGATTTGACCCGCAGGAAGGAAATTGATATTAGCGTGTTTCTGTGCTAGTGTACATAAATGATTACTGAGCTGAGGTCGACAGGCAGGGAGAGACACGGTCTGTATTGAATCGTGATGACAGGCACAAACACAGTCGGGTGTACAAGCTGAGAGAACATGGGGACAAAAAGGAGGGAGGTTTTAGCTTGAGAGGGACGTACAAGCCAAACCAAGAATCATCATTCATACTTGTTCACTACACCTTACAACATCTGTTCAATGAAAAGGAGATTTCTGTCCAATGTCTAACTTTTCTTAAATGATACAATTCATCCCCAGTGTCATCCAGCAGCCATCAGGGAGTCGGAGAGCAAAGGGCAGAGGTAGCAAACGCAGAGAGAGAGAGAATAAGCCTCGGGCATTTGCATAACTCTTGATTATCAGCAACTGTCAGAGGAGAGAGGAAAAAAAAGGCAGCACACACAAACAACACACAGACACACATATCGCCTCTGGGAAGCACTCACGTCGCCATTTGCGGATAGTAGAAAACAGTTTGGCAGGCACCACAAATGCAATCATGTTCCTGATGTACAGATACAGACAGTAGTCTTAATGATGCTGATACGGAGAAGACACAATTACGGCCCTGCAGAGTTCGTGGGGTCACGGTCGGGGCTGCAGGAGTCCCGACGTGGGGGGAGAGCATGTTCTGGGCTTTCTTAGAGGTCGGCTCAAGTCAAAGGAACTCAGATTTCTACAGAATACAAATCAGTCCACTGTTTATAACCGTATGTGATAACTAGTTGCACATGAGGCAACGCTAAACACAAAGAAAAGCCAGTTGTTTTGTTTCGCCTGAGATCGTCCACCTTCCAGGTGGGAGAGAGAGAGAGAGAGAGAGAGAGAGAGAGAGAGAGAGAGAGAGAGAGAGAGAGAGAGAGAGAGAGAGAGAGAGAGAGAGAGAGAGACATCATGGAATCATTCAGTTTACAAAGCGGGTATCCAAGCAGGTGACACAAATCCCTCCATGAGTAGGGAGGGGCCAGACCACCTGGATGTGGGAGAGCAGATGAAGACCCCCGCTAACAGGGCCTCTGTTGACATGGAGTCCTCAACCCTGGTCTCTCCTCCTCCTTCTGTTGCTGCATTTACCGTTCAAACAATAATGTTCCACCATAAAGCTCTAAACTATTGGAGCCCCTTGCCAGCCCCTCAACAATACCAGAGTCTTTGTCTGCACATTTTCTAGATATCGACAGGCCCAAACAGGCTGTCAGATCAAATGAATCTACCTTTTTTAAAGTGTCGCTAGACGTCTCCCATTATTTATTTAATGAATGAATTCCCATTATACAATCAAAATTAAAACCTTTTAGATTTTACGTCACGATAGCCAGAGGCTGAGTGTCCTTGTTGAATCATAAAACAAAAAAATACCTGCGAGCTAATCCAGCTCCTGGAGCTGGTACAAAGGGTGCAGCAGCAGCAGGACCAGTCGGGACAGTCGGTTGAAATCGGTGCAAGGTAACCAGGATACGGAGGAGCGTGAGCTTTCTCTTCCTCTGAGTTTAAATAAATATTGACTAGAGCTTCAAGCAGAGGCAAATAAGCTCTCAGCTAAAGAATTACATGTAGGAGAGTCTTTCTGATGTGTCTTTTAAGGAGGATTATACCTACAGAAGTCAATTTCTGAGATGAAAAAGTGTTAAGGGGATTAACCGGCGTGCTATCAACCGGGTTTAAGAAATTATCTGCACAACGATCAAATTGGGTGTTTCAACTAGTCACGTATGCAAATGTACAGAAGCTCCACCCAAGATTAGAACAACAGACAGTGTCTTTCATGTCACTGGTGGTTCACACACAGTTCAGTTTTAAAGAACTTGAGCTGGAAATTCACACATTTCTTTGGCTTTTGCATTTATTGGGAGACAAATTAGTTTGAAAAAAAAGAAAAGTGAAATGCCAAGTAGGTCAAACTTACTATAAGTTGCATTTGTGTCATTTATTATTTGGTAAATTACTCTGGAAGTTTGGATGACATTGTCATTTCCTATTGAAGTAAATGCAGCGGCTTGTCAGTAACTGAGGAACCAAGTTACTTTGAATATTTTCTGATTATCTGTTCAGCTGATGACGAAGGGTCGGCGGCGTTTTCACTTTTATTCTGCTGCATTACATCACAAGTTAATATCCCTTCACTGAGATATGATCAAAATAATGAACGGGATGTAAAAACATGAGGAAACGTTGTAAAATATGTAAATCATGAGCTGATACACTGCAGCATTAGCATTATTTCCTACTTCCTTACCATCCCTACTTTAATATCAATTGAAATTGCTAATGAATACTTTTGTTTCTGAAATAGGAACTAATTGTACTTATACTCTTTGTACTTCAATATATCAGAGGTAATGTTTCTGTTATGAGAACTTTAATTTACATCCTTGTATAAGACAAGGAATCTATAGTTTTGCTTGTGAACAGCCGGTCAGTCGACCTCTGAGAGTTAAAGAGGAACAGTAGCAGTGATGCTTCAGAAACTACACTGGGTTCATCAATTTATTGCCTTTGTGCAACACTTTGAACCAGTTTTCCTCATAATGAAAGAGCAGAATGAACAAACAGCAGTGTATTATAAACCATACGGCCTTTAACATAACAAACAATAGCTATAATGAAGTGTGATGGCTGCGTGCTGCATCATTGCATGCTACTGACAGATGGCCCGTATCAGTTGTGGTCTGTGTGTGGTTAATGTTTAGTTAATGATTGAACCTCCCATTAAGCCACCTCTCCTCCCCTGGTGGCTGCCTGCAGCCTCAGCTCATGACGTAGGTAGTGTGCAGTGATGAACAGACCCCCAGTGGAAAATACATGTCGTCCCCGTGAGTGCGCCGATTGGAAAATGATTATTGAGAAAGCATGACAGGGCGTATCAGAGATGATCCCTGCTAACGTTTTAAATGTCAACCGAGCAGGTTTAACAAATGGATTGACACTTACAATCTTCTACGTCGAGGAAACTGTTGAATTTGAGCTGGGAAGTCGACCTCTTTCACCTGCTGCATTATTGGATCATTTCTTTATTTTCACAACAGCAGAACGGAATACAAAAGGTTCCTTTTAAATAATGATTAAAAAAAAACATCCACAAATCATCTTCCATGGTCTCAAATGAATCAAGAAATATTTTTTCTATGGTTTTTTATTTCATTTCACATTTGGATGAATGACAGTGACTCCAACAAGTCAGGTTGGCCCATGTTGGCTTTCCTTGTCTGTTGCCAGCTGTATGCAAATAAGGCAATCTATCTATTCAGTGACTTCTCCTTTGGGCCACACCTGTAGATCCAAGCACTGACAGTATATTCTTGTTATAGACCCTGACTCCAAGGCTGACAACTCTTTTGTTCATAAGAAGCTTCTTTAAAAACAACAATCCATCGTCTGTCCGAAACAGAGGCAAAGCAGAGTTAACAAGTTCTTCAGTGTCAAAACAAACGTTGTGTATTTTTCCAGTTGCCCACCCGTACCTGCATAACGCGAGCCGAACGAACAAAACTTCATCTTCAGGTATTGTACGTGAGGCTCAACGTGAAGCAAATACGGACATGGAAAAGTCACAAGTGCGACGATGGTCCGGACCATCGGATGGACTGTAACAGCTGGCTTCTCTGTTCCCAGTCAACCTTCTGGAGAGATTGGCAAAAGTTAGAACATCCAAAGAAAAAATGACCACACGTTGTTTCTGGTTATGGAGTTGATACTCTAACAAGTAAGAAAATTAATGAAAAAACATACCTGTGGAAGAAGCAGTAAAGGTAAACAGGCACAACTTGGCTCTCATCTGGCTCACCTTTCACGTGCACTGAGTGCTTGTTCTTTGTAACAGGTAACCTTTTATACCTCTGGATGCTCTCTCTCTCTCTCTCTCTCTCTCTCTCTCTCTCTCTCTCTCTCTCTCTCTCCACCCCTCCTGGATGTAGAAAGAGAGAGAGGATCCTCAGGGTGCACAGACACCTGTCGCAGGGTGCGTTGCTCTGATCCAATATTGACATAAAGGGGGGGAGGTGAACACTCTCTCTCTCTCTCTCTCTCTCTCACACACACACACACACACACACACACACAATGAATTATTCTTACCAACCCTCCTCCATCCAGAGCGCCCTCCCTCCTCCTCTGTGCCGGGCAACGTGTCTGACCTTTGTGCCTGAGTTGATAATTGTAACGTCGCTACCTGCCGGCTCGTTCATCGAGTCCCATTCAAACATCATTTCCATACCATATGCCTCGCAAATGTCCTACCTGCTGCCGGGGGACTCGTCAAACTGGTCTAAAAGGGAACATGTTTGGGCTCCAAATTCATCCATCACTACCTAGCACACAGGTAGCCTTCAGGGAATGTTTCTTAAAGGTTCTCTGAAGGTTATATGTTGGTTAACCTTTAGGGAAACTTTCCCATAACGTTCTCCATATGTAGTTTTAATGTAATCTTAAGGGAACATTCCCTGAACGTTCTCAGAGGGTTATGCAGGTTTTTTTGTGGACTACCTTAAGAGAACCTCCAAGGAACGTTCCCTAAATAAGTCAGGAGTAGTTATAGTTTAAATAAAGTAAACGTCTGACAATTTTTTATGTTGTCTAGTAAGTAAATTCATTGTTAACCTTTATTAAGGTCAGGATCATATATATAATCATAATCCGTTTTTAGTTTCAAACCAAAAATGAAAAAACAACAGCCTTTAGTTTTTTCGTTTTGTCTGTCAGAGTCCAAAGAAACAAAAACAAACAATAAAATAAGACACTTTTTCTTTTCCTTTTTGTTCGAAGCAAGATACATAGAAAAGCATGACATGCGACCCGGAAGTAAATACAAGACTGTCAATATAGAAGCCAAGAGCGACGGTTCCATGAGACAGTCACATTTTGTAGTACAGGAACTAAATACATACGTAAAAAATAGTTTTAATTTGAACTTCTCATATGTATCATCCAGAAAATATGTGATAAATGTAGTATTGGGTTGCCAAACAACATGATTTGTCTATGATTTGTTCAAGCTAGTTTTCCCTTTTTACAACCTTTCTCCCCCTAAAAACGTGTTCTGAAACTCAAACTGATGATCCAGCACTGATGCTGGATCAGATATCCTGACTTGTACATGGTGTTTTGATTGAAGCCTCAAGCACATCTCTGGATAAAAGGGCCAAAATGAGGCAAAATGACTTCAGATGGTTTCAGGCTTCCAAAACATGAAGTTTGCAAACCCCTGTGTAGCCTCACTGGATCACAGACGTTTTTGCCAGAAGTTCCCAAACATGATAACTGAGAAAGAAGCAAAAAGTGAGTGAAGGCGGATATTCAAATATTAAAAAAAAATGTATTTCCAAATTATTTATTCCATTCTTCCAACAGTTTGCATTAGTAACATTCACATCAGGTACACACAATGTGACGGTTGACTGTTTATAAACTGCATCATCGTAACTAATTAATCAAAGAGTGTAATTATTCATCAAGAATCACTTCCATTAAAACTGATCCACAAAGTAGTGCTGGGTGACAGCTCATTATTACCTTGTGAAGAATTAAAACAAAGTACTTGAAATACCTGAAATAAGAAAACTTTTCAAATGAATTCTTTTTTAGCCAACAGTCAATAAAAACTGAACTTCTAGACTCGTGCTGTGGGCTGATGAAGACCTCCCTCTTGAGAAAGAAATGGGATTAGATCAGCATTTGTTATTTTGTTAATATGGACGGCAGATATTCAACCTTATTGAGCCACTAATGTAGACGGACCCTCAATCAGCAGTCCCTCATTTGGTGATAAACAATAATCTGAGAAGTTACACTCAGTCTATCATTTACATTATTGCAGCTGATGAAAAGTTAAAGTCATTCACGGCTCAGAGAATCCACAACCTCTCTAGGTCCTATTTTCTTTAAATGCATCCGAGACACTCAGGGAAAACTTAAACATTGTTTGTATAAAACAAGGTGTACCCTGAAAGAGCAGTCAAGATGACCGGAAATCACATCACTTGGAACCAATCGTCCATTACTGAGATGTTGCAGCAGAGAATTCAAAACACTCTTTACTGATTGGACGGACACTCGACCCGTCAATTACACCACAGCCACTTTGCAGCTGTCAGTTATAATATTCTCAACCCCCACACATGGGCACAGGCTGAAAAAAACACCAGAATTATCCTTTAAATAGTTGTGTTGGCAACTCAAAATACAGAAGATGCTTGACTATGTGAAGCAAAATCTCAACTTATAACTACAGGGCATTGCTGTAAGTGTTATTCACACCAAACCTCATGTTATTTGGTTTAAGAAAGCACACACAGAATTTGTGGGTTGGTTGCGAACAAAAGCCCCACTGTACCTGAAAAGGGACACACTCTTTTCTCGACACCTTGCAAACCTGCTTCCATCTCACAGATCCTCGTTCGGGTCCAGGAAAGTCAAATAACAGAAACTCCACAGAAAATACTTAATAACTCGAAATTAAACTGAAACCGTCTCCGAAACGTGCTCCATCCCTGTCAGGTGCCGGGTTGAAGAGCAGACCAGATGTGAGGTGAAGTGGACTAGCTTATTAGTTGGACAGAATCAATGAAAAAACACGTAGACAGACATTAACCAGACATTTTCTCTTGCATGTTGATCAACTGTGCAGGAAGCACTGTGTGCTTTGATCTGGCAGCGTGAACACATATCAACATGCTTCTATGTGCGTGCTGGTGTGATGTAGAAAAAGAAAAATCCTCATTAAGACATATTGCATTTTGATTTAACTTTAAAAAGACGCTGCTGATGTTATGGAGCTCCTATTGGCCCCTCTGGCTCAGCCTCTTGGTGTAAGCCTCCCAGCCTGACTTCCTGTAGGCCTCTGCAGCTTCCAGCCTATCAGGAGCCTCCAGGATACCTCGTCCAACAATGATGACATCAGAGCCTTTATTGTTGATAACTTCCTCCGGGGTGGTGTACTGCTGGCCCAACACATCTCCTACAGGGGGGAGGAAGTCAGGGAGAGAGATGGATGATAAGGAGAGGCAGGGCATGTAATGATGTTTGTACCACAGCACCACCTTGTGTCCACAAGTAAACACTGCATTAGCGTTGCAGACATGTTATTCATTCATATATTTATGCTCAGCTGGTCAAAGTTAAAGGCTGCAGAAAACAAATCATTTATAGAATTAAATTCTTTCACTAAACAAAAGCTCTTGGTGGTCAGAATACAATATATCTGGAGGGAGACACATTTGATTGTTGCATTGGTTGTAGCACAATGACAAGGACATTAACATGCTGCCTTTAAGCTTCAGCTGAGGATGATTGCATCTATATCAAATAAACAGTAGTGCATGACGTCAGTTATCGTGGTAGTGCTTTTCTTATCTTTGCATACACAAGGCACGCGCCTCTTCCAGTTGCAACACACCAGAGGCTCATTACAACACATCATAAATCAAGTCCTGAGAGTCATGAAAATCACATTATTGTATTTATTGTGTATGTGTAAGTTTAAGGAATGAAAATCACCCCCAGCTTGCATCCTCACACCAGGGGTCATATGGATGAACTCTGGCCTCTTGGTGATCTGAGAGCCACAGATGAACCCAATCACAAAGTCTGAGTGCTCCTCTGCCATCTTTACCTATAAAAGACAGATAACAGAGATGATAGTGTGGTGTTAAGAGGTCAATGGACGGCGATTACGACGCACTAAATAGATCATCTACTTTAACTCCAGTTTCTCATTTACAGACACTGTTGGGCATCCGACTCCACCTCCATCAGACGAGCACAAGGACACCATGATGTGTAGTACTTCTGTTCATAAATCTTTCTTAGCTCCGCCTTAGATCTACAGGGATCGGTATCGCCCACATCCGCACTCAAGGCAATGAATTGAAGCAGAAGGTCATACGAGTCACGACTGGTAGGAAATAAAAACTGATTGTTGATCCGTTGTTATAAAATCTGATGATAAGCATGTTTCAGCAGTTTCGAACAGCTTCCTGTTGGCAGAAATCTACCATGACAGCATCTCTGATGACTGACATGCCTGTGGGTGTGATGTGTTCCCCAGTGCGTCTGCAGTTTGTGCACATACACAACATAACAGGATAAGTGGATGTCTGCACTGAGCCTACATGGGAACACTTTGATGAAGAGACACCTACCACAGCCTTTGTGTAGTCGCCCGTCGCCAGCGATCCCTGGGAACTCATTTGCGCTATGAGCAAACAGCCCCGGCCCAGAGGCTTTCCTACACAACCCAAACCCTTCACAACACCGGACCCCGGCACCGCATGAGCATTGACTATGTGAGACCAAGATGAGATCTGGTACAAACCACCTGGAGAAGACATTTACAACCGTTACTGAGATATACAAGCCATGTGCTCAGATTGGAACGAATCCTAAAAAATATGTAGTTAATTCTCACCTTCATACTGGTGCTTGACTGTGTTTCCGATATCAGCAAACTTACGATCCTCAAAGATGAGGAAGTTGTGCTTGTCAGCCAAACCCTGCAGTTTCTGGCTGAAGGCATCAGTGTAGTCCTTTAAGCACACGGAACAGCATCAGTTTATTTTGGTCCTGATCGATTTCTCCTCATAACAAATTGGACTGGTTTCTCTCCTACCTTCAGTATGTCGACATGGGTCTTCAGCATGCATATCTTTGGACCTAAACAGTCCGCCAGCTGGAGCAGCTCCTCACTGCTTGTAACATCAGCCGACACGCAAAGGTTGGACTGCTTCTCCGCCATGATCTTCAGTAGCGTAGACGCCACGGGGTGAACATCTGCAGACAAGAGGAAAAGAGGTGACAAATTAGCAAATTAGTCTAATGATAAACTGCTTGGAACTTTACTTTCATGGGAGGTACTTTCATCTAAAGCATGCAGTTAAAAGTATATTTAGAAAGCAAAACAGGAGTTGGACAAAGATGAAAGACAATATACTTGATAGTTTTGCTCTGGCTGCGTAGCTCAGCTCCAGGTTCTGCTCCACACATTGCTTCTTGGCGGCAGGGATGCCGTTACCATTCTCCATCTTGGGACTAAAGAAAGCAGGGATATGAACTCGTAAAATATCAGAGGGGGAAGTAGAACTACAAATAACAATTTCACTCTCTCATGTGTCATACGGTACCTGAAAGTGTTGTTGTCCATGATGAACTTGCGGACGCTCTGGGCGGTTTGAGAGTCAATGCGCTCTGCTGCCAGCAGCACGTTGAGCAGCTTGAACATGGAGATGATGGGATGGAGCTTGATTCCCTGAGAAGCCAACATTTTCACCCCACCTTGCTCTCTGTCCATTAGAACAATGGCATCTGTCACCTTGAACAAACATTTTCAGTGAGAACGACACACCCTGTGGCCATGCTGCTGCTCTTGGTAACATGATCACAAACCGTACACTATATTTTTTACAGTATTATCACTGGTCTTTTCATGTTGCTACTGCACCTTCAGTCCCTCTTTGTAGAGCACTTCAGCAGTTTCCAGGATGCTGCTGCCGGTGGTCACTGTGTCTTCAATGATCAGACATGTATCCCCTTCACGAAACAAGCCCTCCACCAGACGCTTGGTGCCTGAGGAACAGAGGAGTCTGTCAGTCCCTTTCCAGATCTCACATACTCTGATTGAAGCTCGTGGCCTTCAAATATTTATCAGCCCAAAGAAGAAACAGTCCTTGACACTTCCTTAATGTTTGGTTTACCCGTCTGTCAGCCTTCAACTTGGTTAGTGTTCTGAACATAAAAATGGACCCTACGGGACCTCTTCCAGCGCAGTTTGAGGGAAAAACTGATGTGTGGAGCTCTGTGTTTACTTGTTCAGACTGGACTCACAAGCCACCTCAATAAGCTTCGAATGTGCTGTAAATTCAGAGCAAGCCACAACAACAACAACAACAACTAGGTACATGCAGTGAACCAAGATGGTTGCTGCGTTTCATTCTGTTCTCTTCTATTTTGAGTGAGTTGTGGTGTCCATCAAATATATTATAGGCCAATGATTGGTTGCCAGGAAAAGGAGCGACAGTGACACATCAGAACCTGTCTTAGTAGTTCTGAGTTTTCAAACTAGAAGTGGTCGGAGAGGCAGCACAGTAAGATGTAGAAAAACATGTACAGATCAGTGTTTGCATTGACAGATATCACTATCTGGTTTTAACAAACTTGGTGAAGTCTGCATATCCTTCCTTCCACCTACCGTAGTCCTTGGCCTCCTTTCTCCTGATGAGCATGGGCAGTTCATTTCTGGAGCAGATAATTGTGGCTAAGGGCAGGGCTGTGTACGGGACGCCACACACCGAGTCAAACTGAAGCCCCTCTTCTTGAACTCTCTGGTAGATGAGACCGGACACCTGCGAATAGAACAAGGAAAGAGGAGTTTGCTGCGCCCGCTGTGGTCGATCTCTAAAAGTAGCAGTTTTGTAGATGATGCCGACATAACAAAAGCGGTCACACAGGAGACCTGAACATCCAATGTGCCTGCACATGCAGAAGTACCATTGTTCCACCATTCATGAGGTCAAACACATTGAATGCCCATGATAATGTATAAAAGCCCTAATATATCAGATGTACAGTAAAGTTCAGTGTACTCAGTTTACACTAGCTAACACTAGAATTACCTAATTTGCATGAAGATACATACTGAATGTTTCCTTTTAGCAAGTATTGTTTTCAATTAGCAAATATTGTAACAGTGCCTGGGGCTGCTTGCCTCCAGTTGCATCTACAGTACCTCACACTAATTACAGGCAGTTCAAATGAACAGGTGATCAATAGTAAAACAGAGGAGGTAAGAATGTAATATGTAAAGATTGTTTTCAGTGTTTAAAACCTGGAAGTCTAGTCATCTTCTGTTTCTGGTTGTTTGGTTCTTAGTCGGCTAAGGGGAAGCAGAGAGTTTTACATGATGGACGTAGGCAGAATCAGTTGATGTGTACTTCCATGTAAGCTTCCTGAAAAATCTGTCCCCCACACTTCTGAACTAGTGCATCACTATGATGGATGTTTCTACAGCCTGTATACGTGTATTGTCAGGTTTATTCAATGGCCGCCAACTTATATTGCCTTGAAATATTCATTACAGTTCTGTTAATGTGGCTTTTACGAGTTTTAGCCCGCATTTGTCGTCCACAATACCACATCACTTTCAATGCACAGGGAATGGCGTACTGCTAGTAGTATTGTGTCATCTTCACTTGGAGTATGTAGTCCACAGGCTGTCTAACACGAGTTCCTTTCTATACTTTAAGAAAAGGGCATGTGTAGTGAAGAGCAGCACGTGTTTACCTGGTTCATGAGCGCCGGGTAGGACACGAGGACTCTCAAGTCGATGTAAATCGGTGTCATCATCCCGCTCTTTAATTTATATTCTCCAAACTTCACGGCGTTCACATCGTGGAGCTTCAGAATCAAACTGTCAAGGGAAACGCTGTCCATGTCGTTGTCTATTTGGGTATTTAACACGAGTTGACGACTGGTGAAAGTTGTACCACTCCTGCTCCTCGAGTTACCCTCTATATTCCCCAGTAGCAGCGGGATGAAAACACTACTTCCGATCACGTTTTTCAGAATAAAAGCGCCACGACCAAAGCAGTGCATGTTGAACCTTGTTGCAGTACAGTTTGTGTAAACTAGCGTTGAAAAGAAGTTCACTTAAAGTCTAACATGCGTGTGAGGTATACTGGTTCAGCAAGATTGTCAAGGGGTGGGCAGTGTTTTCCACTAATAAGGTTTTATCTTGTTTTGCAGAAACTATAGCATCTATCATCCTTATAATTGACTGATAAATAATTTTACTGCCTTAAATATCACTGTAACCACAGTGTAACCTATTGAAAATAAATTATATTATAATACTAGTCGAAAAGTTCTTTATCTAAGCTAATACCTTTCGCCGCTAACTTTTATTCTGAAGAAATGTAATATCACCGGAAAACTGCAGCAAAACGTACACTTTGCAGAGTAGAACGGAAATTCCTGTCCACTTCCTGTTTGTCAGAATAAAATCAGACCTGCGTATTCTCTTGAAATAGCCCGGATTAAGATAGTCGAAAAAGAACTCTAATCCCTAATTTACATAATATCTAAATACGATGAATGTCTGGTTATTGTAGGCAGATGACGTCCTGAAGTCAGGGTACAACAACAAAAATAAAACAACCACAAAGATAGACATTCAAATTTGTGATTTTTTTCAGTTTATTAAAAAGATTCAGTCCACAGTAGTTCAGTTTGGCACCAACCATAAAAAACAAGTTAATCAAACAAAGTGTACACCCCCATAATAGCATTGAACAAAATGCTTGAATAAAAAGGGATAAATAAAAGAAATGAAAAAAACAGCACATTAAAAAACATTTCATTAATTAAAATACATCTCACCGCAAAATAATGGTGAATTTTTTTAATACATGTTTGAAACAACAGGTCTACATTTACCTTTTGGTCGGTCAACTTTGGCTTTAGATGTGACAGGTGCTATGAATTTATAGAACACCCAGGCGACAAAATCAAATTTACATGGTGAAGGGAGCCTGTACTGTAAAATAGCAAGGCAATGTGTTTTAATAATAATTCTAAAGTAGCAGTGCTTATCTTTCTTGTGATTCTTGAGTATTACCACAGAGAGACAGACAGGACACAGGGCAAACCCTTTCGTACAAAGACTGCTGGTGCAGAATTCTAAAAATGAGATAATCAATTTTATGCAAATCTGACTGTCCTTTTTGTGTCGATCAGTCCAGCTGAGACTGGAACTGGAAATTGATTTAGGACACAAACAATGTACTGTATCCTCATTAAACATGTGTTGCATATAGTCAATATTGTGGAAATGCAGTAAACCGGTCTACAAGTTCATCAGTTGTATGAAGTCTAATTACTGTCACATTTTACAGACGATTTAAGTGGAGTGCATTGCCATGATCGAAGGACAATAACTCTCATGGATGGTTTCGACATGTGAAAAAAAACAATGCAATAGTACTGCTTCTGGTGCATGTGAACAGTAGGCAAGTTTGAGGTGATAAAGCAGCAGGGTTTGTGCTCTGGCAGATTTGTGTTAATATCATCCTGATGAAGAACTTTCTGCTGAGAATCACAGCCAACATCACAAGTTGGCTGGATGAAGAGGCGCGATGTAGAAATTCTTGTTAAGGCACTAGAATGTGGTGAGGGGAACATCTTTAAGGCACAGATGTGATATAAATGTCTTCTTTTACTTAAAGCAAGAGGAGGTTTCCTTCTTGAAGTGTAGGCAACGATGTAACAGCTCTCACTCCTCCTTCTTCTCTACTTTGAGGGGCTTTGAGCGTCTGCAAGCAACTCCGGCCTCAAGCATTCAATAGGACACTGGATGTTCTGCAGTGAAGAGAAAAGGAGAGGAGATCAACACGAGAGGAGGATTCATTTGGGCCAGATGTAAGACAGAGATCTCCAAAACTAACCCCTTTAATCATAAATAATTGGATGTCTAACAAATTTAAAATCTATAATATTTTACTCAATCTTTAGTTTTTCAATCAAATCAAAGAATGTGACTTTCTTTGATTTAATGATTGACAAACTTAAAATCCAGGAATTAATCTAATTTATCTGTAAACATGTAATTGAATTGGTTACATAGCTGGTATATTGAAGTAGCTTACCATCAAAAGAACAAGAATTGAAAGTGAAGAAAACAAATTACACATAATAAAAACAGACTTTTAGACCAAATGTGCAACTGAGAAAAACCCTTAAGTCTTTTAATTTGCTGTTGGACTTGTATTAGATTGGAGGAAGAGTGCAGTGCATTATAGGAGCTTCAATAGTTTCAGTTTTATTGAATTAAAGACGTTAAAATAATAAAAAAGTTATTATAACATTCCTTAGGTAACAAACAGTTACAGCTAACAGTACGGATAAGAAGACATAAAGGAACATCATGTGTTGATCTGTGTGTTAATATTCGTGATATTTTGTGACATTTATAAGTTTCAGTTTTTGTGTAGGTGTTAAAAAAATAAATGAGTGCGAGACACTGACCAGTTTGCGTAGAGCGTTTTCTCTATACCGGTCAAAGACGTCAGAATGAACAGGTTGAAGGAGGTCAGCCTCCACATCAGTCGGTCCTTGCGGCCTTTTGCAGTTCTCGCAACGCCAGCCCTGAAGAGGGAAACGTTAATGAGACCTCTGTCATGCATCTCGTTTCCACTTTAATACAGTTACACACACACACAATGAATAGACATGCACTCAGAATGTGTACTTCTAATATTATCCATACAGTAGCAGGGGGTAGATATGCGCACACACACACAACACACAACACACACCACACAACACACACACACACAGTTAACCCACCTGTTGTCCCCCATAGCAGGTACAGGTACAAATGGCGCCCAGGTATTCCTTCTGCCACATGTTTCCCACCTGGTACATTTTCCCATCATCGTAACACGTTGACTCATCTGGTGGATGATAGTTTATTAAAGACTAACAGCAGAAGATCAGGATAAATATATATATATTGTATATTTGTATATAATACATTTGTCATTTGTCAGAGATCTAATAGACAATTTTCAATAGTGCAAGTTTGATGAGAAACTCAATGTAGGCCATTCTGTGTGTGATCCAGGAAGTTTAGTGTGTATGTGTAGGGTTGATTATGAATACATCATTCATTTTTATAACATATACATACTGTTAAGGCAACTAAACATCCATGAGAATCCACGAGTACACATGATATACTATATTCAACTAAACAGAATCCTCGTGGATCATAATCCTCTGACCTCTAGTTGTGTGCATGTCTAGTTATTTTTCTTTGAGTCCGTACTCACGGGGTTCACATTTAAATTCTCCCTTGCCATTGCCAAGGCAGGTGCAGCTCATTATGTGACCGTTCTCAGCGTGGCGATCCCAAGTCTCGCCGATGCGGTGGTTGATACCGTTGTCATGACACCACTCTAAAGGAGGGAGGGGAAGTTAAAAGAAAGGATGAAAGGTGAGTATGAAGGAAAAATAATGAAGGGAAGTTCATTAGTTAATGTAGAGAGTGGCTAAACTAAAATTCACAAATTCAACCTTATAATCTTAACACAACTTAAACTGAGTCACATGATTCAGTCAAGATTCTTGTCTACAGTCAAACCCTCATGTGGTGCAAGAACAGGACTTTTCATTGTGCAAAACCATTTGCAGGTTCAAACAACATTGGATCACCATATAAAGAGTCCAAAAAGTTGTTTTTTCTACTTCCCAGCAGACAGTGAGGACACGCACATGATGTACAGACAGTGTGATGACTTATAACCCGCTGATGGATGATAATCTCAGTTTCTGATATTGTCATGTTGGCTAGATGGACAATTCAAATAACTGAGAATGAGGCCAGATTAGCTTTGCTTTCTGCCCTGAGCAGAGAGACCAACATGGGCAGATGGCAGACATAACTGATTCAATAAATATGGAGTCAAATATATGATTGTGTTATATGCTGCACAGAAATCATTCTCTTCTTCACAGAAAATTCAAATGGGAAATGCTGCAGTACATGATATACTATCTTTGTCAAGGCTGCCCATGCTGAGATCGTATTATTGTTTACTGCTGCTACATAGAACTGCACCATTCTATGGCTTTATTTTACTATAGCTCAGGAATTTATAATGTTTGCCTTTATGAAAGTTACTAAAGATAACTGCACAAGGTCACTTTATAAATTCCTCTCCAGTAAATCTCATGGAATCGTTTTGGCTGTTAATTCCATGGTGCGTTGCAGGTTGTTAACAAAGCATGCTGGGATGGGGTTATTAAAGCCACTCACTGGATGAATCACACCTAAAGTGGCCACTGCCGAGACCGAGGCAGCTGCACCACAGCTTGAAGCCTGTCTCAGACATGCGCTCCCACTCTGAGCCCACCTCATGGTACGTTTGTGTGAATGTGTCAAAACACACATCCCCATTGGTGGAGAAGGGGAGGTCACCTGGAACTAAGGGATGGAAGAGAAATAGGTTTAGATGTAATAGAACCGAGTGAATAAAACTGTTCTGACTTGTTTGCACAGATAATACAGACAGTAAGCAATATCATTGGATGCATCAAATTATTGATATCAAAAATCTAGATTACTGTACCAGAATTGCCCACAGTTACGACTTCCTCTAGAACCTTCTCTTTGGCATCGCCCCTCATGGCCTCCACTATGACGTTATATGAAGCTCCGGATGTCAGGCCGATCAGTGTGGTGCGGTTAGAGGTGCCAGGAAGACGAATCTAATGTGGAGGAAGAGACGGTTAATAATTACCTTTGCAGCAGTGAGTACTGTGCAGGTGTTGAGGCGTGTACGTACCTGAAAGCCTCCTTCCTCCAGGTGTGTAATTGGATTACAGGACACCTCGTACTCTGAAGTTTGGGGGATGGGTTGCCAGGAGATGGTCGTGATTGTTTGTGCTTCTTGGGGCAACTCTGTCTCATTGTCAGGGAAGCCGAATGCAAGACCAGGCAGGGCAGTGTCGCTCACCTATGAGATGAAAGATACAGCATACAGACGGTGTGAAGTCACAACGGTCTTAAATAAAACGCTGCTGTGAGGTGCATCAGTCTCACAATATAATAACTGCATACCTTGACCAATGGCACTCTGTGTCCGTCAGGGCCGGCGACGGGAATGTAGACCAGGGGTTCTCTGTGAAGGAGTCTCTGGCCGTCTTTAGCTCCACCATGGGGGCCGTGAAGTCCATTATTAGGACCGAGGCTCTGGTACTCGGTGTAGATGTGCTGGCCTTGCTGGCCTGGCCTGGTTTGGCCACTTGTACCTGCCATGTGTACATGGTTGGAGTCGAAGCTAGATGCATGAAAAGATGAAGATGGAGAAAGACAATAAGATACAAATGAAGGAGGGCTTCTTCAGTCTTTTAGACTGCTTAGACAGTTCAGTGTCAATTTCGGAAATCAGCATGCTTCTACAGATTCTTACATCCTGTCATTGAAGGTCTCTGGAACATCCAAGATATCGGTGCTGGGTCGGTGAGGAACAGGAAGCTGAGGCAGCTCAGGGACCAACAGCTGATGATCTGTAGTTGGCTCTGATTGGACAAGAAACAGAAGTGTGAGAGTTGTTACAATAAAGCAAAGAAAAGCAAACACAAAGACTCTTCTGCTGAGTTTGAGCAGAAAAGAAAATCGTTGATTTACAATCCGAGAGGAAACCAATCAACCATCCCATTTGTTTTACTTGAATATTGTGATTCAAAATATGTGATCAAATGTATGAAAGACAAATACATCAATGCCAAGATAAATCACTGTGGTGCTACTTTAGCAGTAAGAGGGCAAAGCCACTAGGGGGCAGCACAGCGCCGTTCTTAAACTGCAGAAGTTGAATTAATTGAAACTTTTACTTTTAGTTTGCTTTTGCAAATAGAAATATTTATTTGTCTTTTGGCTTTAATGGAAAATGCCAAGTCTGTAAGACAACTTATTTATTACAAGAGTATATTAGATTTGATCTGACCAAGTAGTTTTTCATGTCTTTGAAACATCCCCCAGTTGAATTTGATGATTTATGATGGACAGGTTCCATAATATTTGCGTCTTGTATTATTCTACAGTGTCAGCAATATGAAAGACTTTGAGGATGCGATCATTAAACCTGAAAGTGTCAAATATTTAATTGTTTTTTTCTTTTTCATGGGAAATGTTCATATAAGGCCATGTCACTTCTATAGGACAAAACCCAAAGTTAAAGACATAATGTTTCCTCTGAAAACAAATGAAGGAAGATGAACTTACGAGTTCTGGCTTTGCCTATGAGGGGTGTGCTTCTCAAAGCATTCTGCAGGGCCACGATCTTAATGACATATTCTGCTCCTGGTTTCAGACCTAGAAAACAACATCAAATACAATATAAAGACCTGAACATGTTTTCATCAATACAACATGTATACATGTTAGTTTTTCAGTGTGCAGTAAATCCCACACTCACCATTGACGATGGCGTAGCTCTGGCCTGCGTGGGGTCGGGGGGTGACTTCCCGAGGCAAACCCCCGGCCTCCTCATAGGTCACGTAATACCCAGTAACCCCTGGGCTGCGGGACGGCTCCCAGGTGAAAGAGATGCTGTTCGGGTTCAGGGAAGTGAAGTGGATATTGGTGGGGGGGATGACTAGTGGTTTTGCTGAAAGAGACGGACAAGCAATTAATTACTCAGAAAAACATGAAACTCAAACTCAAAGTAAAAGGCTAGAGATTAATGACCAGTGTTTACCTGTGGAGGCAGTGAGAGTAAGAGGTGCACTGCGTCCGTTTCCTTTCAGAGTGTAGATGTTGATCTTATAATTAGTACCGGGCTCCAGACCTGTAGTGTAGACAGCGACACATGTAAATAAGGGACCATGTGTGTGTGTACGTGCATAGTTATAGGTGATGATTATTCTATACTTGTATGTATTTTGTATTTGCCGTATCTATGTACCTGTGATAGTGTATGTGCGTTCCTCCGGGCCAATGGTCCTCTGGATGGGTGTGTAGCCCGTAGAGGAAGTGGGTGTGGCCTCGACCAAGAAGCCTGAGATGATTTCTGTCTTGCAGCGCCAGGTCAGAGTGATGGAAGAGTCGTTAACGTCAGAGATACGTACACGACGAGGGGGGCTGATATCTGTAGGTGGATGGAGAAAATCTTTGGATGAATAACTGATGAAAACACCTTCATCTCTCCACCTTCATGTATCAAAACAAAGCGTTTGTCAGACGAGAGACTCACTCTCCAGTGTGGAAACCTCAGCTCGGACTGGCCTGCTGGTCAGGGAGTTTTTCAAGGCATAAACATGCACTTCATAAGTGGTTGCAACCTGAGAGAGGGGGAGAAAATGTAATCACACTTGCTGCAGCTACAATCACAACCTTCTCTTTGACAACTTTAGTCATGTGTACCAATGTGTCTGAGTGGTGGTTAGTAAGTGCACCTGCTTCCACATGTGTGCTCTCCTATAGCTTGAAAGACACTCACCATGAGTCCAGAGATGTGTGCCTGTGTGCTGTCTGGGGCCAGGTTCATCTCTTTGGTCGGTCCACTCTTGTTCTTGGGGTTCACCACAACACGGTAGCCTGTGAGGCCTGTTTGGCCAGTTAATCGGTTCTCTTGACCTGGCACAGCCCAGCGCATCGTGAAAGAGGTAGGGCCGACCTGGGAGAACTGGAGGTTGGTGGGGGGTGTGATTGCTGGGTGGTAAGAAACAAAGAAAGTGTAAGTCAGGTGACTGAAGTTGAATGTGCTCAATTTCATTATATTTCCACATGGGTCAAAATATTTACCACAAATACAAAAATGAAAGCTCCTTTCATACCTGTAGCTTGTGTGCCGACCAGCGGTGTGCTGGCCGTGTCGTCGTGCAGAGCGATGACCTTCACAGTGTATTCAGTGCCTGGCTGCAGACCGTAGATGATAGTGGACTCAGCATCTCCTCGGGGGGCAGGTCGAACCTCTCGTTCACCCTCCTCTGAGCTTGAATACAAGACCTTGTAAGATGTTACAATCCCTTCAGGGCTGTCCCAGGTGATCCGCAGGGAGTCGGAGTCGATGTCTGAGAAGGACAAGTCCTTGGGACGGTCCACATCTGGAGGTAAAGAGAGTGAAGAAAAGGTTCATAGATATATGGTAAAAAATTGGAAAGTGGTTGTGAATAGTGTTTGTTTGAAATAGATAGAAACTCCTTACTTGTTACAGCATTCACCACCAGTGGGGAGCTCTCTCCATCTTGTCCCAGGGCATAAACACTCAGAGTGTACTCGGCTGTTGGCATCAGTCCTGAGAAAGTAATCTCTGTCTGGTCTGGAAAAGAAGGATCCCAAAACAACATAAGAATTTGTAAGACTAAACATTTATAAATAATCAATCACACTAAACACATTTGGGTTGGAACACCTCACCTGGAGCCACCACCTCGGTGAAAGACGAGCCCTGTCCATTTCTGGGGACCCCAGTCACCCTGTATCCCTTGATGGGGCCCTGCGCTGGGCTCCACCTCACAGTGACGCTGTTGTCATTCACATCCATCACCTCCATGTCAGAGGGAGACTCGATGGCTAGGAGAGGATGATAGAGAGATGAGGGATTGGAAGATGCGAGTGTAAACATAGGGAGGGCTACATGTGTGTGTGTGTGTGTGTGTGTGTGTGCGGGGGTGTACCTGTCTTGTGTGTGACATAGATGGGAGTGCTGGATGCTGGGCTGTCTCCTCTACCAGTCACAGCGTAGACGGTGATAATGTAGTCAGTGCCTGGCTTCAGGCTATCGATTGTTACGGTGGACTGAGAGCCAGGGACTGTGAACTCTTTGGGATTGCTGTGACCTCCTGTCTCGCCATGAGTGATCCTGTAGTAGCGCACAGTGACAGGGGGGGCGTCCCACCTGACGGTGATGCTGGTTGGGGAGGAGTCTAGCACTTCCAGATCAGTGGGAGCATCAGAGACTGGAGAAACAGTAAAAAAAACAAATATTACAACGACTATAATCAAGACAGTACTAGTGTCATACAACATGTTGAGTAGCTGCAGGTTCATACTTGTCTTCTGTGTCCCGCTGAGCGGCTGGCTCTCTTGCTTCCCGCTCACTGCGTAGATGTTGACCAGGTACTCCGTGTCTGGAGAGAGTCCTGTCAGGGTGAAGTGGCTCCGGGAGGGGGGAAGCCTCTCGTCCTTGGCTCTCCCACCGCTGGACATCTGGTAACGGATACGGTACCCTGTGATTTTGCTCTGGGGAGACAGCCAGTGGATGGTGAAGGAGTTGGTGAAGATCTCAGAGAAACGCAGGGCCACTGGTGAATCCAGAGCTGTGGAAGGTTGCGAGAGACAGAAAGGATGTTTAGGGGAAAATAAATCGTCATGTATCAGTGCCTGTTTTAGGACTCATCACATCAGATCACCCACCTGTTTTCTGGCTCCCAACGAGGGGCGAGCTCTCTCTCTGTTCATAAACACACACCACGCTCACCAGATACTCCGTGTTAGGCAGCAAATCTGTCCACAGTGAAGAAGACATGAATACAGATGTGGTCCTTTAGGTGTCTGTGTGTTTGTTGTTTTTAGCTATAACTCACTCCTCAGCACCACGTTGTTGCTTTTGCCTCCGACGCTGGTCTCTGTGAGGTCATCATCATCGTCAATGGGATGATACCTGAATAATAGACCAACAACAAAAGCTTATTTTTCTTGGATAAAGTGTTTTCATGAGGTTTCAATACAAACAAGTGTACAGCACTGAGCTTCAGAGGATTCCAAGTTTATTCTCACACCTGATGAGGAAGCTGTTGATCTCGGCAGCGTTGGGGACATGAGGAGAGGACCAGGTGACCTCCATGTTGTCTGGCCCGACCTGGCCAAAGCCCAGGTTGGTGGGGGCTGGTACAGCTATAGAAAACATAGAGCAACTGGATTCATAATATATCCATGAGGTCACAGAGAGTTGTAATGATTCTAGACAATTATAAGGTGCCAACGAGAGAGCGAATAAGGACGGGGAAGGATAATCACACTGAAATAAAGACTTGCATCTTGTCAGAGGAGCGTGCGTCATTGTAAATCCAACGCCTGGAGTTTTATGACATCTTTAAAGTGAGAGCGCAAGCATTGTTTGCATCGGGGGCGGATTTAAACTCAGTAGGATAAATCCCGTGAACCAAAACCACATGTTCCACACGCACACACAATTATTACCCTGAAAAACACAGCATGCAGTGCAATTACCCAGCAGCTTTAATCAGCAACGTTGCTTTGAAAAGCTGCGTCTTCAGGGTTATAAAGAGTCTCAACACACACACACACACACGCACACGTGAGACATCTCAAATCACAACAAAAAAAAAGATGTACTGCCAACGTCATGAATAAAACGATAGAAATATAAAAGATCTTCAGTCCTTAAAATGAGAAAGTTTCTTGAAATAATTACTCATTATCTAAAGTTAATTAGAGATGTTACCAAAATATATAACATGAATAATGAGTTAATTATTCGGAGATACCAACTCATTATCTCAAGAAGGTTCTCATTATGATCACCCTTCACTACCTTTATTTTTGTCGGAAATGGGCTTCCATAGTTTTGTCATTTAATTTTAAAAAGTGTTACTGATGTTCGCAGCATCTTAGGATATCGATCTTACATGTCTGTTGTGTCAGCGTGGTGGGTTCACTCTGGCCGTTCTCCGTCACAGTGTACACGCTAATGTCGTAGTCGATGCCAGGTTCCAGTCCGTACACCGTATAATGTCCAGTTGATGGCGTCAAAGTCTCCTCGAAGATGGGCACGCTTTCACCGGCGGCCATGACCGTGACTCGATAGCCAGTGACGGCCGTGGTGTTGAGCGGTGACCAGCGGAGGCTGATGGTGGTGTCGCTCACATCTTCGAAGCTGAGGTCGGTCAACTGTGGGACATCTGGCGTGAGAAGATGTCGGGGAGACAAAAGGAATAGAGAGAAAAAGCAGAAACACCAACGAGCAGGAGGTAAAGGTAGAAAGAAAGGGATGTTAAAGGGGAAACAAACAGACAAAAAGAAAGACAAGTAGAAGCAATGGTCAAGAAAGGCGGCTTAAACTGTCCACTTCCATCATAATGAGATAGTCAACATATCCCACTAATGGAAGAGCTGTTGTTGCTATTACTACTTTTCCTTTGATATATACATTTCATTCAATGAAGCTTCTCATTGATAATTCTTAATATATATACCCAGAAACTGAAGCATTAGTGTTGCAAAAATTATCCTTGAAAAAACGGCTGCCGGTGTTAAATCAGAGCAGCAGTGCTGACAGAAAAGGAGCTATTCTGGGTTAATTGTTGAAAGTTGATGTGTTACGTTAACATATTAACTTTCAACTTGTTATATAACTGACAGCTTTCTTCTTACCTGTCAACTGTGCATATGAAAACTGTAATTAGAAGTATACCAGCGTTTCCTGGAGTCGCATGAAAATAACGGATCATTTGACTCCTATTCAGTACACACACCCTCCTCTTCTTTGGTGACATCATCGCTAAAACTCACCTGGTGTAATGATGGTTGATATGGGAGCACTATCCATATCATCCTTAACAGTAACGACACTGACGTTGTACTCCACTCCTGGACTGAGGTTCTCCAGGGTGCAGGAGTTCTGTCCAGCCTCAACAAACACCTCCACGCTGTTCCCTTGCTGCCCGTTGGTGGGGGCGCATGTTACCCTGTGGCCAGTGATGTCTTTGGAGAGGGAGGGAGGGGGAGGGGGAGGGTGTTGGAAGAGAGATTGTGTTCAGTATAAGTCAATTATTTGTTTATCGTGCACGTCTGGGTAGGCGAGTTTTTTTTGTACCTGGCATACTGGCGCCATTCCATTGAACGGTAAGCTCTCCCGTTCCCGGGTTCGACTCCAGGTTGAGATCGGTGGGGGGAGACAGAGCTGGTGAGAAAGAAGATGAACCAAAATAAAGGCGGGGTAAAGAAGAGTGAGAGAATGAACATGGAAGACAGCAGGCAGAAAAGCAAAAGGCAGGATTTTGAGATTTTTACTTACGAGTGACAACGCGGCGTGTGATTGGCGTTCCCTGCTCATTGCCGTTAATGACCGGCTGGACGCTGTAGGTGTACTCCAGCCCCGGAGTCAGTCCGGAAACGTAAATACTTCCTGAGTCAGAGGTTACATCTCTCGGGGCTTCTCCGCCCTGGCTCGGACGCACTGTCAACTGAGATAAATGCGCACAAAGCCAGAGAGGCACAGAGGAGAAACATGGGTTAGCATACAGGAGGTAAAGGTCAGAGGTCAGTGTTTTCCCAAGAACATGGAAGCCGGCTGAACATTCTCATCACTGGTGCGACATATTCGGACCAATTGGACCTATCCCAGAGGTCTGCGGTTCCCACGTCAGCCTACACAGAAGCCAAGAATAACTGGAATAGTCTTTAAACAGCAAATGGCAGGAAACGATTTGCATATATAATCCAGTGTTTGGTTTGAAGTAGAAAGTTCACGCAGAGAGTGGGGGATGACCGCCAAGACCGATAAGCTACCCTTCTATTATACGGAAATCAGCAACTGAAACAGTCACGTCATGATATATTCAAGTATTAGAATTATGACTTTATGATTCTTTCATAAAGATCCAGTAAATATTTCCTTTTAATCTTCATATAAATCAGCAATCACTTCAAAGCATCGGTTGTGGCTTCAGCTATTAACATGTAAAATGATCACTCAGAAAAGAAAGTAGTTTTTGCATAATCCTGCCAACAAACAGACAGATCAACACTGGCAAGAACAAAAGCTTGGCGGAGCGAACAAAGCGCATCGTCGACTGTTCCCCTTCACATCTTGACTGTGTACGGAGTATGAGCAGTGGGTGTACCTTGTATCCAACGCGCGGCACTGGAGACCAGGAGATTATGATGGAGGTGTCAGTAACATCAGTGCTGAAATGTGGAGCGTTGCCCATCGGTGGGTCTACAGACACAAAGACAGTACAAGGGAAGATATTAAGTATCATTGAGTGTGTACATGTCACCAAAGAGGCTTGTTGGTTTGCCAGTACCTTCCCCTTCTGGCAGCACACTCATGGACTACAGGCGTCCCACACTGTAGATTGCAGTAACTTTTAGATGGAGTATATGTTGCTACTCTAGGTTGATGTTTTTGTCTCAGTAATCTTTTTGGTTTGTAGCTGTGCTCCACTTTGTTGGTCATGTGCTCCTATTTTGTGTGTTCAGGGTAGCAGCTTTGTATTTGATCCTCATGTGCGGGAAACCACTTTTTTTGGGTGTGCATGTGGAGTACACCAGTGAGTACGCAGGCAAGAAGCGACTGCGGCAATGGATGAAGACCAGTATGTTTGAAGATCTGTGTTGTGCAGGTGATTGTGGAGTATTGGAGTCATTTTGTGTGTCTTTATCTTTTATGTCTGAAAGATCGAAAACAGCACAAGTCTGCCGAGGGGATCTATCTTCATTTTTAAGAGTCCTATAAATATATAAGGGGGGAGGTGTTGCACATGACTTCCTCCCCAATGGTCTTGCAGTCTTTGAGGAGCACAAGGGCTTAACGGTGCAATTGTCAAAAGTCATGCAAGAGGTTTCCCAACATTCTTACTGATGGAGCTCGACATGCTCTCATGGTGTGGATTTTGACACTTCACACAAATTGCTGAATAATAAAACAATCTTTACGCCACCATGTAAGTAAGACACTCACTAGTGGTTAAGTGCGAAGTCTCTCCTTCACTCAGTGTGTTGTCCTGCTCTGCGTGTAGAGTAGCAGTGTACGTGGTATCCGGCTTCAGGTTGAGGAGGGTGTACTGAGAGAGCCGGGCAGGCAGGCGCAGCTGCTTCGGGTTTGAGCCCTCGATTGTGAGGAAGAGACGGTAGCCTGTGATTTTGGCACGCGGGGCAAACCACAGCATCACAGCACTGTCCTCAGTGACGTTGGTGAAATGGATATCTGTTGGAGCATCGGGCTCTGAAAAAGGGAGATGTCAGTGAACAAGGTTACATATGGAATTGTTTTAAAAGGAGGGAAACATTAAGGTCTTCAGGGGCCGTAGCAAAAGTATTTGTACAGTACAAATTATACAATTTGTCACTCACTAGTGGTTCGCTCCCCAATAAGTGGTAAACTCTCCTCTCCGTTGTAAATGGTGTAAACATTGAAGCGGTACAGTGTTCCCGGCTCTAGGTGTGTCACGTCAACGTAGGAGTTCTGACTGACAGGCAGGGTCATCTCTCTCTGGAGGGAACCAGACTCATCCACCGGGACGACGGTGACGCGGTAACCTGAGACGTCACCGGCCGGACCGGACCACGTCAACACGATCTTCTTATCGGAAACCTCATAGAACTGCAGGTCGGTCGGGGAGGCCACTTCCTCTGTGGACAGGACAAAGAAACATGGTGTTACATTCACATTATATTATGTTATTTGCTGATAAGTATTAGAATTATGTCATAAAACTGAATTGATTGTAAAGAAACGTTCCAGCACTCTGTGGAAGACGAGACAGCAGCCATCAGTCTAGATTTAACTTTAGGCTGAGTTTGTCTCAACGCCAACTGTGAACAACTGCCTGTTGATGAACAGCTGGAATAACAGCAGCTGTTAGAGATTCAGTCTGAATGCATGGAGATAATAAACGTGTCATCTCTGAGGAAAGCACCGAAACGTCCTACAGTACATAATATAAAGCTTATGTTCTTTTTTCTTTAGAAACAGTGAGACCTATTTTTATTAGAACAAATTTGACTTTCTACCCAGAAGAAAAAGGGAACCGTTGAAGCCCCTGATTATGTGACAGACATTTTATTGCCTTGAAGTTTCCTTCAACACTAAACACTTTAGTCACCAATCTGTCATCCGAATGACTGCCATTAGCTAATATTTTTTTATGGCGGTCGACTGCCATCAGCCTATTGGCAAGTAAGAAGACTTTTACTGATTGCTGTGTCTGATCACTGTCTATGTGTTCTGATAACAGCATACCCAGCTACAGATTTGAGAGACTAGGATCCAGGAGGTGGTGCTACCACCTGCAGCCATTGCGGCATGATGTCAGAGGGATCGACTGCCATGTGCATGTGTGGCTTGTATCATCAAATAAAACTGAAAGTAGCAGCGTGAAGGAGCAGCAGCCAAAACTTGAGACCTGAGTGGTTAAATTGATCCAATGTGAGTTGAACAGCTCATCATCATTATGAATTTCATGACAATGTATCATATGACAACATGACTCTGAACCCAATTCGATCTTAGACCACTTGACACACTTTGTCCGTTTGCCAAAGTCCACATTTGCCAGAACAGATTGAAATTTGCTTTTCCGTCCAAAAAAAATGGCAGAACACACACTCAACAAGGTCTCGCGTCTTTACTCCATCACACAGGCTGTACAAACAGGCACCCACACACACATCTGCTCAACTGGGCCAACGGCATGTTGAACCGGGCCGACTGCGACGGATTTACATAACTCCAGTCAAGCAGAATAAAAGCGCACCAGCTGTAAACTCAATGACTTCACCCTGCTTTGGAAAACTCTTTAGTTCTCGTATTGAGAGTTGGAAACTTCGACATGATGATTTGTATGTCGCTTCTGGACGGCGTCCATATGACAAGAGTAATAAGTCAAATTTTATGATTCAGTTAGTTGTGGTGAAGCGGAACAGGGTGGACACAGAATCCGATGCTGTGACATTAACTGCACATGTCAAGTCGTTTACCTGGCAGAGGCTGTCCAGCTGTGTTCACCTGCACAAAGACAGGCTCACTCTCCAGGCTGTCCTCCACGGCGTAGATGCTGATGTTGTACAACTTCCCGGGTCGTAAATCACTCAAAGTTACAGATGTTGCCGTGTCGGGGAGAGTCAGCTCCGTGCTTTCACCTTCCACTGAGGGAGTGTAAACCACACGATAGCCTGCGCAGAGGAACAGATGATACAGTTATCTGTGGAGGTAACTAACAAATGCATAGACAAGGGCTCAAATAAATAACAGAAAAGTGAGCTCCACCTATAGTTACATACCAGTGATGGGAGCCAGGGGTTTCTCCCAGCTGATCACAATGGACGTTTCCGCCACGTCGTCCACTTCATGGTCACCAGGGGCATCAGGTGCTGTGGAATAAATGTGATGTAAGTACAAGAAGGAAAAGAAAAACTGCCTCAATTTCAGTGGAACATTTGACCTGTGGTCCCTGACCCCTCATTCATTCTGCTGCATGTAGGTCCAGGAGTCAAAACAGTAGCAGTAGTCATGAGTGTATGAATGAGTATGAACTCACCAGTAGTTTGAGAAGTAGTAAGAATGAGGTTGTCTTCTCCACCATCTGTCACCTCATAGACATTAACAGTGTACTTCCTCCCGGGTAGAAGCTCATTGATGTTCACTGAGGTAGTTGTACGGGGCAGGTCTGATAGGAAAATAAACACACAAAGAGTTTATACATGTGTTGCCATTACTCTATTACAAAAGGAAAGTATTTTGTACCACATGTATGCACATGCACTTACCCAGGACTATGGGTTCTCCAGTGCTTTGTCCCTGCTCAGTGAGTTCATACTCGACTCTAAAACCTGAGACGGTGTCGGAGGCAGAAACCCAGGAGATGACGAAGCTGCTGGAGGTAATTTCTGTCACCGACTCTGAGGTGTCGACCACAGCCGGGAACGGGGTCGTCTCGCCCTGTGATGTAGCCACTACAGGAGAGACAGAGAAAGAACGAGAGCTCACAACTGGTAACACACACAAAAGAATATTTTAAAATCTCGACAAGGACCTTTGGGTCAAGTAAAACTTGCTTTTAATGAAACAAATTTGCAGACACAGCCACGGTCAAGCGCTGACATCTGATGAGTCCCTCAACTCACATGATCCATAATTGGTTGTGAAGTCAAAGCGTGTGACCTCTCGCCGTCCGAAGCGCAGCACGCTGATCAGCTGACCCTCGTAGGTGATGCCGGGCTTCAGACCAGAGATGGTGTAGGTGTTCAGATGGCCGGGGATCATCACCTCCCTCCATGGGTTTTGGGAATTTTTCTGTCAAAAGGACATGAGGCAGGCTTTACAGTCAGGCTCAGAAGGAGAGACTGAGTGGGAGTCATGTCTTCAATTAATTAGAAAACACACCGTTCTCCATTTCAGGATGTACTGGGTGATGTGAGCAGAGGATGGGGCATTCCACTGAATAGGGTGGGAGTCGGGTTGGTTTCCAGTCTCTGATATGATCACCTGGACAGGACGCTGACCACCTGGAAGAGACGAAATACAGAACAGAACCGGTCAGAGTTTAAATTGGTTTTATAGGAATACATAAACAAAATGTGACATGAGGAGCTGCTCATTTGAAAAGTCTTCCCACACTGAGTGAGGACCTAAAATACTATTTCCAGTGCAGCAGTACTTTCTTCAGAAAAAAACGAGTGAGAAAAACTTGCACATCGCTGTGAGATTCCAGCCGAGAGTTCACCAGCAAAACGGGAAGAGACTCACTTTGCCTTTTCCTCCACTTCGCTGTCTTTTAAAACCTTCACTGTTCTAGGTCTCAGAAACACTTGCACGGCCTGATCAATGGTCATGTGAAGAAGAAACGATTTGGCGAAACAACAGTTGCCTCCAACGATAGAGGAAATGAAGCGTGAAACAAACTCAGAACATCCTGGGCTGTACTGTGAAGGATGAGGCCTTTTCCAACCGTGAGACATTGGTTTTCTAAACTTAACTGAAGTCCCTGAGCCTCGATACACGCTGCCAGACAACATCAAAACAGCTGTCCCACATCTGTGTGAAATACCTTGCAGTGGTTTGCTTTGTAGCCGACAGGAGCTCAAACATTTGTACGGTGTCTTTGCTACATCTGGCAGCGAACTGGACACGGTTGTGTTTGACATCGTGAAAAAGTGTCTGCCCACATTTGGTTGAATTGGATTAACAGGTTAGCAGATATAAAAGACGACAAATCAAATCAACAGCGGTTCAAGGCTGTTCCCGTTTTCGGAAATGAAAAGATGATTAAGATCAAGTCATCTTTAATGTAAACATAAATCATGTGGTGAGAAGCCCCCTGACATGAGCTGTGCTGATAGAAACTGGTAGCTTCTAGAAGGAACTGTGGTCTTCCCACCACTTTTCCAAATAGAGGACCTGTAATCAACGTTTCTGAGCAAGTGGCTCGGTTAACCAGAATTTCAAGCAGATATACAACCCTCAAAAACAATCTGGGACCAATTACTGCCTATTACAGACCCACAGGCCACTGACGAGGGTGAGGGTTACATAGAGTCAGATGTGGGAAGCACATCACAAAATACTCACTTGCAGCGATTATACTACATGTACACACAGATTCTCCCATTACTACAGAGAAATACTAAGATTATTGGGACCAAACCAATGCAACCTTTGGGCACAACATTCTTACTTGCACAGCAAGGTGTTAATAAGGATGAAAGCGCAGGGAAATAGAGTTCCTAACAATCAGAAAGGCCCCAAAAGATTGAATTACATCGCAGAAAATGGCCCTTTTAAAAAGGATCGTATCAACAATCAGGTTTAATCTCAGACCTTAAAAGTGTTTTCCATTTCTACCTTTTATGGTGTTTCACCCAGTAGGCTAACTGACTATGAGTCTGGACCTGACTCTGGCTTTTCCTGAAATATTTAACATGCTGTATTATGTGTGCCTGAACACACAAGCACACACACAAACACACACCGAGCAAGTTCACAGCTGGTTGCCATTATAGCCACTTATGGCTGAACATTGCCCTACATTTTATATCTCTCGTCAACCTGCATAACACACATTAAATACGTAAGAGATGTAAATGTTCCTTTACGTGTCAAACCTGGAGCTGTTTCCACTAGCACAGATTCATCAGTCACGAGTTACGCTGATATACTTATGCATATTGTACGAGATTTAAAACAAATGTGTCCCATACGAAATACCAATCATCCAAACGCCATCACATATTTAAACGAGCTACGGGGAAATGGAAACATTACATCATGTTGCTATACTGAGAGACGCTATAATAGGAAACCCAGACGAGCTGCAATTTAGAGCGGAATGACGTTGTTTTGCTTAGCAACGGCAGCCTCTCCTTGCACAAGCGGTAATAATCCAAAGCTGGTGCATTTAATTCCGTTCATATGTCGGCGGTGAGAGTGCTGCACCACTTGTCTTTGAAGGGGAAAACTAATGACTGGCAGACCAGCCGTGTCAGGTCAGCGGCAGCAGCTACTGTCACTGGCAATTCAAGCTGGCTGTCTTGTGATAGGACCTCAGGGGTGATAAAACGCAGTTGCTGATCGTTACACTTCCTGAGTGGTGAGCGGCAGGTAAGGATCTCGCTTCTCTATTTTTTCTTTTCTTAGCTTCTGTCAACCTCATCTTTGGTCTTTCCACTACTGCCATGACGTCTGTATTGAAAATTCAGAACTAGTGTCTGGTGCCGTAAAGCCTCACTCAGGCTTCCTGCCGGGTCACTCCAAGTGACAGAGTGACGCTGCTAGTTTAAGACCAACAGTTACCTTTTGTTGCTTTCACATGAGTATTGGATGTAATGACAACCTATTGAAAGAACTGGAAGAAACGATTAACAGAATTGCGAATCACACAAACTCAAATTCAGTTGATATGACAACAGGGGTTGAATGATGAACACCGTTAAGTGGACAAAAGGCTCTGAAGAGCAATGCAGCATGGATCCCAAAGGCAAGACAAACTAAGAGAAAGATGAAAGAAAAAGTCACCAAGAATGAGGTAACATGGCTACGTAACGCTGTGCAGCGACGCATGACTGAAGGATCCTGCTGATCCAAAACTCCTAAGACACGAGTTTTCATTTAAAGTGGTTGATAGAAAAGTGTTGTTTTACAGGCTTTAAAAAAAAAAAGGTGGGGATGTGTGCGGAGGGGGGTGTACACACACGTGCACCCTAGTGTTTGGTACAGCTGTGGTAACAGCACATAGGAAGTGCCACATGCTAGCTAGAACAAAGGCTCAGAGTGGGGGGTGTATTTGGAAGGGAGGAAATCACACCCCCCTCCCATGGCTGTCTGTTTCACATCAAAGTCAAGGGCCTCATTTTAAAAGGTGACCTAAACAAACATTTTTCACTGGTGCAAAATCTGAAAAGTCTTACAATCAGTAGCAGCACGGTAATACTGGGATTTAAGAATGTATGTTGTTGGGAAATGAAATATGAAGCTCAGAACAACCTAACAGGAATGCTTTTGGCTTATCCAGCAAATTAAATACAATAAAAAAAATGTATATTGTAATTATAAATCAAACACTTCCGAAGCATGATGAGTGGGATCATTTCCCCCCAATAGACTCATCAACATCTTACCAGGAAACGTCTGCTTGGGCTCGCAGCTGAGTTCTCCGACGCCGTTGCCATAGCAATAGCACATGTACATGATTCCGTGGATGACTTTATCCCAAGATTCTCCAATCTGGTAGAAGGCTCTGGTCTCCGGCTCCTGGCACTGGTCTGAGGGCGGAGCCAAACAGAAGCCGTAATGCAACAGGTTCCACGGGCACAAATGCCGTTCCCTTCATTCATTACATGCAGTTGTCAACCGCATGCAAGTCAATGGTCACATTTTCAACAAGCACCGACAATTAGCTTATATAACACATACATGAAACTGAATTTTTGTTTGTGTAAGTGATGCAAACATAAATATGTATATTCTGTTACAATAGAAAACAGTTTTTCTCTTGACAGTTTCCATTCATCAACTTTCATCTAGTAAAGTCAACCAACCAATGGCGTCACACTTCCAGCGGCCACGTCCCTGTCCAAAGCAGGTGCAGTTCATCATGTAGCCTTCGTCGTGCTGTTTGGTGAAGGTGTGGTTCACGTCGAAGGTCAGACCATCAACAACACACTGGTCTGAAACAGACATATAAACAGTGGTAAAGACATGCAAAGACATGGATGGGCATGTCACATAAAACTTCTCCCGTAGTAGATCATAGCTCTGAAACGACCATCTGTTCAGATGAACACTACCTGTGTGTTCCAGTGTGTGTGGTGCAGGTGCAACTGAAACCCTGTAAAGTGCAGGTGTGCAAGCTCTTCTTTAACCTTTCAGCAGGTGAGTGATTATATCGCACGTGACCTTTCACCTCTTCACTCAGAGTTCTAATGCTGCTCTCTAACTCTGACGCCACACACAGACAAACATTCATCTTTTACTCCTGCTTGTAACCTAGCCCCCTCTCTCTCACACACACAACCAACACACCTTTAAGCTGGGAGTAGGCAAGGCAGCTCCATTCTCCTCGACCATTGCCGACGCAGGTACACCGCATCATGTGACCCAAAACCTCATGCTGCTTGTCCCACTGGTCTCCCACACGGTACATCACCCCTTCACTGGTTGTGCACACTTCTTCATGGGCTAGAAGAAAAGACAGATTACAGAGCGTAAGCGAGTATGCCGGGATCCTGATTCCTTCTGACAACACATGCTATGAATTTCACCTTTGATTCGGTATTCAAGTTTGGATTTTTGGGGAAAGACTGGAAAAACTCCAAAACTTTGATGGAAGTAAAAAAAAAAAAACAACTACACATAATCTTATCAGGTGAAAAGGCATGTGTCCAGACATGTTCACATGTTATACACACACCTCCTTAGTAACAAAAGCATTGCACTAGGATCAAGATAAAAACACGCCATAATGAATGATCGTGGTCACAGATAGATGATTGTAACCTACAGTCACAAAGCCACAGAGGATAAAACCAGCATGGAACACCTGTGTCCATAAAGGGATGAAAATTTCCCCACATCACAAGCCATAAAACATCTGTCTTGTGTCGGATGGCTGTGTGTGTGTTCTCCATCAATGAAAAGAGAGATAGTTAGAGGATGGAAAGTTTGTGTTGACAAGCAGAAACCTGCATCCGAGAGGCTTTCCCTCACATTCACACAGGCAGAGCCTCTGCCATGTCTCGTGGTGTGAAGAATGCCTGCAGACTGATACGTCTGCAGGCGATCAGGCAGACTACCTGCTGTGCAGCACCACCCTTAAAAACACAGCCAATCGTTCAATATGTAACTGATACATCTTTGTCAATATTTCAAGAAATACTTCTACATATGCTTCTCCTGCTGGTTTGCAGCCCAGCAAAGGCCAGAATCTGAACCAGTGCCACACCATCTGCTTTCCTCGAAGAAGCTAAATGGCTTTGCAATATAGCCGAGGTAAAAATAAATACTCACAGACAGTGAAGTATCGCTGTCGTGCATTTTCTGCAGAACTTCATGTAACCCCACTTTTCTATTCAGTTTTTGTAACCATGAAATATTTTCTCTTTACATCGATCACAGTTGGAGGATTCTGTTTGAGTTTAAATATTTGGATTAATCCCGGTCCCACATGCCTTTAATGTGAATGTACAGTCGTTTGTGCGTTTAGGAATAATTAGGAAAATATTTTTTTCCCCAAACATAAAAGTGAAAAAGTATTAAAAGCTAAAAATGATGTACCACACGCATGTTATTTCTTTTTCAAACAGTTTCCCCTTTAATTACTGTACAGTACTTGTGCCCTCTATGGCTTGTGTCCAGTGTCCTTGGCCGCCTCTGTTGACATTTTTGAAGGCTCTGTCTGGACGTGCTTTCACCCCACCCTTTCCACTTGTCTACAGCTTAAGGCCAATTTGGTAGGTTTTAAAAAATTGAGATGATTCTGTTTTCCAGACTCAGGAAATCCTCATCTGTCACAGTTTACAAAAAGCTTTAGAAGAACTAATTTGACCTGAACTCTTTGTTCAAACTCAAAGTTGAAAAACTTTGCGTTTCCACTGGTATGAAATATGCTGTACACATAAAACTCTCTTACCTTGACTTATGAAAACCCAAAAATCTGTTTGGACTTAAATCTTCAGAACCAATGAATCAGACTCAGAGAGGCTCTTTGAAACAAACTGGATGTTTAGACTTTGCCAACACCTATGAGTTGCTCAACAATTCCACCCAGGAAAAACAGATAAATCAGGAAGTTAACACAGAGGTCTGATGCTTTAATACAGGGCTGAATGAAGTAATTATTGACACGTTTTTGCATGTCAGGTAAAGAGAAAACAGTAATCCAAAGATGTAAATAGCTGTGGGGTGAGCCCTGCATATGGTCGGATGGTTCTCGACCATCCTAAGACTGCAGGTCATACCCCCGGTTAGCCTATCAAACAACCTCTGCAGAGGTCTGCCACCGCTGGAGGAGAAGAGGCTTGTTTAAACATCACCATTAACACCTCAACTAGCATGTTTGTTTTGACAATCCCTGCAAAGTCATTAAAGTCCATATCAAAGACCCCCTGGTGTGCGCAGACAACCGGCACTCACAACGGCATGAACATTGTTGTTTCTCCTCTTTAAAACCTGACAGGCTGTTTTACTAACAGCAGGGTGTCGGCCCAGAGGAGCCCTCAGGACTGAAGAAGGCATACAAAAGGAATCTTGGGGAAATTATAGCTTTAAAACATTCACTTGTATTACTTTCCGAGATGAATGCTCGTCTGTGGGCTCAGTGCACAAGGACATGTGAACTTAAAAAGAGCTGACGTCAGGTTATATCAAGATTCAAGCATTCTTACATGATGCTCAATGGGCCGCACCAAAGAACGAATCCAAACAGATTATCTCAGATAAGCCTCGCAGATGTTTCCACTGACTTCCACATTTTACAGTCTGGTGCCAAACTATTTCATCTCCCATCCGTCTACTTTGAAGCACACAAATCCTTTCATGTAGCCAGTGATTTAGGACAGCACTGGTAAACCGTTTTTGTTCGAATACATACATCTAACTACACCATTCAGCAGCTAAGTCTAAGCAGCGTCTGCTCCAGTGTTTCTCAAACTCAAAGAAGCCGCCAGAATTATTAACCTGTTAACTGTTCCATCTCTCATATCTAAAAGAAGTCCTCCCCTAGTTCGTCCTCTTACTGTCTGCTTGCATCATCGTTACCATTTCATGACTCCTTCACAGACATTAGTGTGGTGTCAATGACCTCCTGTAGCTTCAGCACCATTTGTCACTGGAGACTTAATTCACACCAATTCAACACAACAACAGATTCCTCCCGAGGAAAGTGACTTCAGTTTGCCTGCTTTAAATAAAAGGTGTAACTGCAGATGAGATTTGGTCTCCGCCAACAGACCTGACTCCTTTTCACGCCACTTTGATAACAGCTTGCAGGCAAATCAAGTCCCTTATCTAATTGTTCAGACGGGGAGGGGATACAATTTAATTAGCGCTGGGAGGGTCTTGGCAATTAGTTGTGCTAATTAGACGAGCAGCCCCTTTGGCTAGTAAACCGCTGAGCTCATCCACATTTGTCTGGTTTCACATTTGGTCTTTCTATGATCTCAGGTCATCGTCCATTTTGGTGAAAAAAAATTTGGCTTGCAAACAAACTTCACATGATTAGATTTGACTATTCTTTTGTTTTTCATTCACTGAGGTTTTAAATTAACTTCCAACTCCAACATTTGGACTCTGTCCCTTTCTCCTCCTTCTGACTCCACCTTACACTCACCAGCCATTGGACAGAAGCCGAAATGTTGCTCTCCATCATAATTTGTTGTGGTGCCGCACCACTTCATGCCGTCTCTGCGTCCGTCCGCAGTGCAGTCGGTGTAGTTACGGCCATTGTAGAGGTATGGGAACTCGCACAGAGCACCATGAGAATTTCCTCCTCGTGTTGTCACCATCACTATTGAAAAGAAAAACAGAATCATTATCCAGTTACCCAAAAACTCCAGGCCTGAATTTGTGGTTTCCTTTGTATTTATATAAAACTCTTTAATTTAATTCAACTTTTATGGATTTGTAACATGCTGACTCACCATTCTTTTCTGTGCAGAAGGAATATTTCTGGTCCGCCTCAAAGTCAGAGGAGGTGGAACACCAGAGCTGCCCGTCACTACGTCCATCAGAGATACAAGAGTGGTAGGTCTTCCCCTTGTAGACGAAGGGGAACACACAGGGCTGGCCTCCAGAGTTGCCACCATACACTGGAGCTGGTCCGTCTGGATGAGACACACGACACCGCACATAAATACAAGACCAGGAGCACAATATTATACGTTTTTCTGGCTTGTAATCTTAAGACAAAGACTCTTACCCCATTGTTGACAGCTGACTCCGTTGCTGAGACAGGTGCAGATCATCTGGTTGGCTCCCTGGGTCTTAATCCAGCGCTGGCCGATAAAGTATGACAGTCCATTATCTGTTCGACAGGGTCCATCCTGGGGAAGCTCGGGCACGTTGGCAGGCTGGTAGATGGCTGGTTGGATGTTAGTGATCACTCGAGAGCCGGTGCCTGAAATGTAGCATGGGATTGAGGTCAGGGACAGTAATAGTATAAAACAACACAGATGTTTCTTTAAAGGAAACTGAACGGGTTGGAAGAAAGCTAGATAATACACAAGTACTACTGGAGTAAAGGTCCGTGCATGACTTCAGCTGAGACAACATCCGTTTCTAATGCTAAATAAGACAATAACATTTTGTTTGCAACAATAATTATATACCATTTACAGACAGACATTTTCTTTTTCGAACTCTCCGAGCACGAGCATGTTTCTGTCCCACGCCCATTAATCAAAACCACTTCAGGCACATTTTTCCGACCAACTCTCCCATGTTTCATTTCTCCCTCTGCGTTCTCCTGTTCCCTGTCTCTCATTCTCATGAGGTCATGATCATGAGTTACACGTCTTTCTCACTTCAACACTTGGCACTTGTGATCCCTCCCGCCTTGCAGCATCTGTCTCTGGCATACATTGTTCTATCCACATGGAGAGAGCAGGGGAGAGGAGGAAAAAAAAAACAGAGATAAAGGATTTTATCAGTTGTCTCACCCAGGCCGGTAGTGTGAAGTGACGCATGTCGCTCGCACTTCCATTCCCCTCGGCCATTCCCTGTGCAGAGACACTGAAGCTCGTTGCCTCGGGCATCTGTCTTGGTCCACGTATCTCCAATACGGTAGGAGGTCAAAGTGTCCTGGTCATTACAACGATCTGGAAAATGAGTAAATGGGATGGATTAAAATCGGGAAGAGACGTAAACTGTCACACAATATTTGAGAGGCAGAAAATGTATACTGATGTACAGAATGCATGTGTAAAAGACTACCGTGCAGGTGTTAGCATAGTTTGTTCTTTGAACACATGCACAATGACGACATTTATAGAGGACATCCATTTAATAAACTCCAAGACCTCCCTGAAGCCTTTGCATGTGACAACAATCAAACAGGGTACAAGACTCGCTGTGATCGGTTAGATCGGCCACCACCATTAATGACAAAGGTTGTGCCACTAATTGGAAACACAACATGCAATCATTTCCTCCAGAGCCTGTTAAAATCCCGCGGCATATACTTTACCTTCAGACCTGCCAGTAAGGCTGAAGAGTATATACAGTATGATTTGCATTCAATGAGGCAGACTGATGCAGATGACGACTTGTGGAGACGCATGTGACTTTCAGCTGTAATTCATTAAATGTTCTGCTGGTGTGTTTCATGAGCCATTTACCAGTTTGTTCCTAACGAGTCGAATTACATTTATGCACATACATGGAAAAACAAAAGATAAATCAGGGGAGTTGACAGCATAAGGGTTGTGGGAACTGACAGTGGTCTTGTGTTGAACACAAAACAGAGCTGTAATACAAGTCGGATCACAGGACGCTTTCCAATTTGACCTTTGGATGTTGGATTACTTCCAATGGAGTTGCACAGACAAGAAAAACAGGAAACAAGCAAAAAAAACATCTTTTTGGGAAGCGATGTATCCATACTAATAGCTAAACTTACTTCTGGAAGTACACGTGATGCGGCCACTTCCCTCTCCCAGACAGGTGCAGTCAACGACCATCCATCCCTGGTACGGCTTCTCCCACGTCTCCCCAACAACATAAGATGACCCAGCCGAGTTGTCATAGCAACGCTCAGCTGCAGGGAACAGGCACTTACTGACTAAACAGGACACTCAAAACCCTATAATACATGAGTAATCTGTCATCATCAACTTTCAGATAAAGTTCCTCATTGGCTGTCTGACTCACCGACAGGCTTGCATGTCCACTCTCCCTTGCCGTTACCCAGACAGACACACTCCAGCATGTAGCCTCCTGTTTCATGGGGTCTCCTCCAGGTGTCACCGATCTTATATGAAGCTCCACCCTCGTGACAGCGATCTGGGTAAACAGAGGAAAGATGGAGGAGTTTAGCGAAAGAAGAATATGTGTTTGCACAGAATGAAAGGAGGAAACACACACTCAAACGTTTCTCCCATTATCTAACCACGCAGCTAACCGCCAACAGCTGCACAGCAGCAGTTGTTAATCAGCTGTGGAGGAGATGGAGCTTAACTATGTTACCGGCACCAGTCTGGCACAACAGGAGATACCCAGAAACACACGAGCTAGGATGTGTGGTCTGGGGGTTAGAGCAGTGAATGGCAGCGGGGAGAGAACTCACAGAAACATGAATCAAACCTACTGGCAATGGTGCAGCTGATCTTGCCCCTCCCGGATCCAATGCAGGTGCAGTCCCAGATCATGCCTTCCTTGGGTCTCTCATAGGTTTCTCCCACAGTGTAGTACTGCTGGTTTATCTTATCGTGGCACCTTTCCTCTGCTACAGGGAGAAAACAAGAGGGGGGAAGGTGTGTGATGAATTGGTCATGAATGATAAAGGGGCTACTTTGTGGACGTAGATCACAACACACATCAACCTACCATCAGGTTTGCTTTTACACTTGATGCCAGCGACTCCATGGCAGGTACAGGTGAGAATGCTGCCCAAGTACTGACGTTCCCACTGGTCATTAAGGCCATAGAAAATCCCGTTCTCTAAACAGCCATCTGACAGGAAACAGGGACGGCACAGATTTAAAATAAACTAACAAAGTCGAGTTTGGTACAAGTTAGAATCAGTCAGCAGGACATCAAATAAAAAAAAAGCGCCCTCCCCTTGTGTAGTGCAGGGAAAATGTGAGGGGAAAAAAACACACACTCCTCCCATACACACTAACAAACACCAAACCTGGTTACCAAGTCCTTTTCCAAACTGGAAAGACAAACTCAGACGATGCAGTCTGAACTCTACAAAACTCAGTTTTACAGGTTTAAGGACTATCACTTTTTTAAACCAAGAGTATACTATCATGTGGACTAAACGTTGTACTGCAGGACAGGACTTCTCTCTTGTCTGTGAAATTGACCCTGGATGTGTTAACTTGGCTTCAATGGGCCCCCAGGCTGAGTAATAAATCATCTGGGGAGTGGAGAATAATTTCACTCCCCCACCTCCACCAGGCTCGCTCTTTGTTCATATCTCAAGACCTCACATGCCATGATCATCCCTTTTCTCAGACTTCTTCCGTTTCGTTTCAGTCGGAGACTTCATCCTTATCTTTTTTTTTTTTTTTTTTTATGTAAAACTTTAATCCTTGTAGTATACATACATTAAAAAGAGAAAAGAAAAACTTACCAGGGATTAAAACTTTTCTTACCCTAAATTCCGACAATACTAAATTATCATTGTGTAAATCGGTAAATACGATTAATCACATGAACTACGTGGTTTTCAAATGCGCTTCTAGGCGTTGATAGTGTTACACCAGGGGACACCATCTACCAGACTGTGCACGGTATTACACTGCAGGCTATATAAACAACTAAATGCATCAAACACAGGACAGAAATGTCCTCATTCGCTTCATTAGAAACATCCTGAAGTCCCCCAGTGTCCTTCGGTGTCCCCTGCTGACACCACTTGCTGCTACGTGGAATCGCACTTGAGGTTAATTAGGTAGAAGAAATGAAACGTACCCTGAGACACTGCGGAGGTATGATGCTGCTGCGCCTGTCGTCGGTTCTTGCGCGTCTCTTTGGGCATGCAGTTCACTGCGCTCCCGATGCAGAGCACGACCAGCACGCTGGCCACGGTGCTGCCGGACATACTGTTGGATGCGTCGACCACCGCACGGTGTGGTTACAGCTTGTGCAAAGCGGGTAAATGTCTCCAGAGACGGGGGGAGAAGTCGGCTCCGGTACAAATGCTGCCGCGTTCAGTCCGCTGCTCTCCGGTCTGTGGCCCCAGTGTGCAGGTTACCAGTCTGTGGGAGTGATTTATCTGGGCATGGCTTACTTACAGCCGGAGGAGGAGGTCCAACGAAGACAACTACCCACGCAACATGTAGAAGAGAGGCAAACGTTTAACCTTATGATGGTATCCAGGTCAAAAACACTTCCTCTAACTATTTCATACAGAAAAAATCAGTTTCATGTAACATGCAATACTAAGGCAAAGTACCTGAAATGAGAGTACATGTCTTTTAAGTATATTCAGTATATTTTAGCAAGGATTTAAAGGGCCCTTTAGCAGAGTATGATTCCCATACTTTTTTTAAATTGTAAAATAAAAAAGCAGATATATGACCCATTGGCCACATGGCTACAGACATTAGAAGCAAAACGACATTAGGAAAACTACTCAAACATGTCATTTCAATTCTAGTGTTTAAGACCTGTCTAGTGGGCTTCAAAGTTGATTTAAAGTTGTAAAATGTAACTTTAGTTGTTTTACAGTAGCAACAGCGCCCTCTCTTTTCACCCATGGTAACTACAGGACACTGGGCCATAATACTCTGTTGTTAGTTGAGCAGCGAGGATACCACACTTTTCTCACTGCCCTAATTTATATGAAGGACAACGGATTTTGGTTTTCATACTGTGCGGCAGTCTTACATAGATAAACCACGGATGTATAACAAGACCTGATAGCAGGAAGTGTGCAGGGCTCTTAAGACAATCTCACATAGTGGTCAAATAATGTAACTACAACTATGATGTTGGTAAAATGATGCACATTGGGCCAAAGATACTTTTCCCTATAGACTTCCATCGTGATAGTAGGTATACTATACATAGGTATAGTCACATGAAGTTACAGTGCAGTTGGGAGACGGGGTCAAAGGAAACAAGCAACCTTTGTAGCAATGAATGGGCCCCGCCTCTGATGCTGTATCCAGTTCTCTTTATACATCAATGAGCTGGACAGCAACCGACGCAAGAACACTTATTACCAGCGTCAATGTCCAAGTGTGTTGGAGCAAGTTGGTTTACATCATCAGGAGATGTATAGCTAGAGGCTAAACTTCTGTCAAGATGGGCTGTCTTGCCTTATGATTAACTAAGCCACACCCATAGTTGTTGGTATGTGATGTGGTGCCATCAAGCATTTTGCAGCTCTACCAAGAGGTCTTGTCCACCTGAGTTAAATTGTGCATCACAAGGCGTTCCAGGCACAGACTGGCAATCATACATGACTTCATTCTCCATTTTATAAGTCAATGTACCATCAAAATAAGTTTGAAGCTGTAAAATCCTCACACAATGTTGCTTTATTATTTTGATTGACATTTCCTCTTACTGCTGAGGTCTTGTTACAGAAATGTGTTACATGTATTTCTTGTGTTTCCCTTTAAACGGGGCGTATGTTTTATTGTTTCCAGCTATCGGACACCACCCTGCTGTCACGTTCATGACAATTCATCAGATGACAAAGACGAAATAAAAATGTAAAAGCCTCTACCACCTCTTTTCATATCTACTACCAAAGCCTGTGTCGTGGTCGTGATACAACTTTGTCTTTGTGCGTTCCTTCATTACTGACTCAGGCTCATTTAAGCAGCAGTACATTGCTGCAAGACAGTGATGCTACACAGATTATGGGCATATAGGTTTTACACACATGAGATATATGATCTGCAGGAATTAGGTCACATAGCATCAGTTCCTGGAAAGACTCCAGCAGCGTAACATTTCAATGTCTGGAAAGTGTTTATGTGTCCGAGGAGTTTACTGTGATACAAACTTCTGTAATGTACAAGTCAAGAGGTCGCTCTTACAGTCTTCCTCTCTTTCCTCTCTCATCATTGTCCTTCATGGTCAGTTGCTAACACTTACGTAATTTGACAATTAATGTCTTTGACGCCTTTTTTTCCCCATCAAACTCTTTCAAATGAACAACCACATTTATTACATCCACTGGATGGATTCAGTTTAAACTCATCAGAAATCGTTCCATATCACTAATGTTCATGGCTGAGCTCCAGCTTGTGATAAACAATTGTCCCTCAGAAGATAACAGCATTAAACAGGAGGAAACGTTTGGCCTGAA
>CAAKHC010001694.1:30903-48582 GCA_901007825.1 Macroramphosus scolopax | reverse complement strand
TACCGCTTCATCGTTGATGCCTCAGGACAGAATTACACAACATCTTAAATCCCCGGCTGAGAGGCACCGAGTCTATCAGTGCACCAGCAAGATGCCTCTGTCTCCTACAGGAACCTGGAGCGTGTGTCATCACCTGTCCAGGTGCTCTTCATCTGCAAATCAGATGCAGCAGAGGAACTATTGTCTTTAAGTACATCGGACACTACACATGTTAAACTGTACACAGCTGTTTCGTGATTTACCTCAGACCTGCATCACTTCAGCAGGTTGTTATAGAATGAAGATGAATACTTGAAGGAAAATGAAAATCCATTTAATATTTCATTCGCACATAATATGTCAAACGAGAACAAACGGTGCGTTCATTCAGTTTTCTGTTTGCATCGGGCCTCACGTCTTTAATACATTAACACTGACACAGTTCTGCCACTGCAGCTCTTCACTGAAACTCCTCATCCTCATCAATAACTTTTCAGATTTCTGACAAGGATAAGCTGGCTCTGAAGGATAAACTGATCAACTCCAGTCAATTCGTCAGTGGGATCACTGTGAAGGAACAGGACTTCTACAAAGTGAGTTCCTCGTCTCTCTCACCATTAAGACCACTCAGACGGTTAAGTACTTCTGACTGTAGAACATGTTTTCTATATTTTCTCTTTCTGGCAGAAAACTGCCTCGACTATTTATTTATCTATAAAATATTCCGTTGATACCCTGATGTGCAATAATTCTACTCGCATATCTCTGCCAATATTTAGATGATGTCACAGAGCATCTTATGATTGAAAATGTAAATGAGCAAATACTCCTTCCTTTGAGCTTTCTTAATTCACACAGTTGAATTTCTCCATCAGAATATGTGTTGAGTTAGAGGAGGGGTGCATGATCAGTTATCTGAAGTCTCTTTTAATTGGTATCAGAGTAAATAATAACTTGAAAATGACATTCTCCAGGCCTAAAGAAGATTTGTAAACCCAAATAAATTAAGAAAAATTGGAAAAATGTATATTAGAGTCCTACATTTGAGTTAAATATACTGTTCTGTTGATGTTTAATATATTTCATGTGTACACCGATGTTTTAGAGAATGTATGGTCTTGAATGTTTGTCTCTAAGGTCGGGGAAAGTCATGGAATTTATTGCAAAGACCTCGGATTAATTATCATCTCAACCTTTCAATTTATTGGATTTCAGTGTTTCTTCGTGAAAAGGAAACTGAGGAGGAAATGTCACGGCCAACTACTTGGTTGTAAATTTAAACTTCTGCCATGTTGCTGAGAGTCATATTCAAGGAGTTATTAAATATTACTTGAATAAATCCTTGGATTACTACACATATTCAAGCAGTCAAGGGCTGGTTTTAACATCCGGACACTCGACAGGCATGCAAGTGGAATATTAACATGCTTTTTTTAAATCTATAAATGATTAGAAACCTTCTTCCCTCTCCCATTCTCCTCTCATGTTGAAGGTTCCTTTTCAAGATGCCCTGGATCTGCTGCGAACAAGGAAAGTGTACCTCAAAGAAGGCTACGTGTTCATCCCTCACCAGGACATCGTCACCATTGTTCTCAATGATTTTCGCACAAGGCTGTCTAAAGCTCTTGCAGTAAGTGTTTGAAGCGTTTCACTGTTCGCCGGGATGAATTATAGATGTGCCATATTCTAGAAAGCTGAAAGACAAACGACATCCGATGTTTGAGGGAAACATGACAACTTGTAGGCGTATTCTTCTACAGGTCATAACACACTTAGAATAGAAATATCTTGTGGTATAAAGCGATCCAGTATCTCGCTAAAACTATGACCTCAAAAAGTTTTTAATGACTGACTCATTGCAGCACAGCTTCACTTTACATGATCGAGTTCACGTGTTCCTCTTTCAGACCACTTGTGTGTGTTGTTTATGGTAATGTGCAGTGTTTACAGTTGCCCTGGTTGTATGAGCAAATTATTAAACTGCAACTGTGGTTGTTGTCTTTCGAGCCCTGAGGGATGGTGGTTCAAATGAGGGAAAGAATTGTGCACATGTGACATGAAATGTCTGCAGGGTAGACTGAGACTGGGGACAGTATGAAAGTGCTCATTGTCCCTGCGGGTATGATGTGGGGTTTGTTTTTGGTTTCCAAAGGCAGGGTGAAGGGTCTGTGAAGGCACAATGTCAACGCGCTTGTGCTGTGCAATGAATGCCCTGAGGGACGTGAGGTTTTGGCAAACCGGAGGCAATCTGTATAATACATGCGAGGAGACAACCTTGGTCCAGTTACATAGTGGTGATGGGCCGTGACTGGGCAACGGGCACAAGCAGGCAACAATCATCGGCAGTGGCTCTGTATGGCTTATAAATAGGTGCACTTATACCCAGAGGTACAAATATTCAGATTGAAAATGCATAATTATTCTGTATTCTAATCAGTTTCATTTATGTAGCTCCCCTCCAGAGCAAACATCCGATAAGAGCAACAGACTTGAAAAGTAAGCGGATAAAAACATGTGACAAGACAAATAAATTACACAAAACAAACTAAACAAATTGGTCTTGTCCACACGTCTTAAGACCGATGGGAGAGAGTTCCAAGGTTCTGGGGCTATAACCTTAAATAGCACAGGCTTCTTTTGTTTTGGGCCTGAACATGGCAAATAGTCACTGGAATTATACTGCAGTTATATGGCTGAAATACCTCTGTCAAGGCTCTTATCATAATCACAGGCAGGTTGATCTGGATACTGAATTCGATGGGAAGCCAGTGTGAAGAACCTCGACTGTTGTTACACGATACCTCATGAATACTTCAAATTGCGTCACCCTTTAGCCGCCGCCATCGTCAAAGAGTAATCCGACAGCTCGGCTTTTATGTTGTTGTTTTTCAACACAAATACCTGTACACCAGTGAAATGTGAAGAAGTTGTGAAAAAGCAAAACAAACAGCCCATTCACCGTGACTTTTCTTCATTCCTGTCATTGTTGTAGCAGACTCTCATCATTCTGCATAACCATGAACACACACACACACACACACACACACACACACACACGTGCCACGTCCACATCATCGATGCACAGCATTATTTGCTATATGGTTGATGCATCAACAGATTGATTGCTTGTGACGCCCCAAAGCCTCGTTTCAAGTAGCAGCTCTGAGACCTCTTGGACCTTTGTGTACAAACATGTTGTTGGCACTTTGAACAGGCGTCTGTTTCTCTCAGTGATTGTCTTATGTCGTCCACTCCTTGTAGTTAATTGACCCGTCACTTTGAATCAAGTGCACCACCAGGTATTTCCTGTGTTCATGACAGAGTGGATCTTAGCTAGCGAGCTGTAAAGCCTAATGGTGAATTAAAGGACTTCTTTAACACTTAGTACTGCCAAGTGGGATCATGAATAACGATTGGAATTATGCAGTAGTGATTCCTGAGAGGCATCTTTCCTCTTTTGGAAACTTCTCCGCACACCGCACAATTAATAGCGGACTAATCTATTGAATGTATGTTCACAATGGAGACGACAATGTCACTGCCTCCCCCCTGATATTGGTATAATGGGCAACATATATTTGATTTGGTTTCACATTAACACGTCCTCCATCATGGGACTGTCGGGCCCTTTTTTTCCAAATTGGAAAAGAAATGAAAACAGATGAAAGCAACTCTGTCCAGTCCAGCCGTTCCTTTGTTTCCTGGTAATTATTCGGACCACTAACTGCCGGAATGGAATAATGCTCCTAAGCAATTTTTCTTGTAGCTGTGCCATTGTGAGAATTTTTGGGCTCGTGTAATGGTTATTTTCCACTGGGGGAAACAGGCGGACATGGCAGGAAATGTGTAATGAAATTGAAAGCTTTTCCATAAGACTCTGCTTATTGGTTGGATGTTCATTTTACTTGTATATTAAGCTTTTGTGTGTCCGTAATTCAGACCTCATAATGGTTGAGACGCTCTGTTTTGTTGATTGGAGTCCTGTTTAAGCACCAATTAGTTGCGTGAATACATTTCTCACTGAGCGAGGCAGGTGCATTCAACTTGATGTTGCAGATTCTGCAGCTCTCAAAGCACACGGAACCATGTGAACTGTGTTGAGACGACCTTTTTTTCTTATGTCACAAATGCTTCAGGATGACTAAGAGAGAGCAAATTGAATTTTGGGTTTCAGGTGTTTTGTCAGTTAGCTGTCAGCGGGGGACAGCTGCATGCATTCAGCCGCTCACTATGAAGGTGATTGTTTATAGGTATTAGAATGTATTTAGTCGTTTTGTTCGCGTCATGTTTGATTCAGATAACCTGGCTCCCAGGAATCTTTTGTTATTTTAAGTAGGTGTGTATTTGTCCCCAGGCTTTGTGCACTGATTCTTTTTAAGTAACACTGATTCAATTTTATCCCAAGCGAAGTTACAAAGCCCTGACTCCGTGTTTTTAATTAATGTACTGTGTAGCACTTAATCTCTGCACTGAACCTGCAGTGTGGGGCTGCTCTCATCCTTTGACCTACCCTATTGACCATTACTCATGTGATGCCAATCTCCACTGCAGTTGACAGCCCGCTCGCTACCCGCCGTGCATTCTGATGAGCGGCTCCAGCCTCTCCTTAACCACCTCAGGTAAGCAGCACGATTAAGAGCTTCTCAGGTTTGATGTTTTGAACTGAAAGGTGTGGTGAGGGCTGGTGGCTGGTGTGAGTCAACCCGGTCTGTCCTTGCAAGCCCAGATGTCTTACTGGTGTTACTCAATCTCTGCATTGAGTGCAGCCTGGAATAAATACAAGTGAAATCAAACATTCACACAAGTGATTTTTCTACAACACAAGAAAAGTGCATCATCTCTTTTCTTCATGTTGTGTTAATCCGACATGTGCCAAGCATGCGTTGCATCTGAATTCAGGCTTTTCAACACAGCAGCGTCGTCTTCTATCAGTCCTCCATCACAGTGTATCAAAATGTATCGGCAGCAAAAAGGCACCTTAAAGCTTGTTAACTCGTCATGTCTTTTGTTGAACAAAAGCACAGCTGCCAAACAAGCTAAAGCTGCGCCCTCTGGGGTTTATATAAACCTAAAGCCTTCCACTTGTCCGTCATTGAAAGACTTTAATGTGAATAAGCAGCACATTTCCTCGCTGCATCATTAGCTGAGTCGAGCAGCTCAGAACACAGCGAGGGTGTTATCTCTTAGATAAAAGGAAGAACTTTAATATAGGGGTGGGAAAAGCCATGTCGCCTGATTGTTGATGGGTATTAGTGGGCAGCTTGTTGAGATTAGGGGGCAAGCCACTAATCTCTATGGGAGGGGGAACACAATGTGATGTAAGGCAGTGCCACTCGAGACACCAAAGTCATAGAACTCAGGAATCTGCTGATGGCAGATTATTGAGTTTAATCCTTAAGATTTCAGACACCTGCAAAGTGACAACAAGTGCAGTTTAGTACAACAGGTCCAAGAATTGTGGGTGCAGCAAAGCAAATTGTCATTTTAAAGAAGTCAGGCAGGAAGTGGCCTGTTTCCATCATCTGGGAGATCTAATTTTTTGCTACAAGCAAGGTGAAGTTGACGACTGCCGCTCTTCATCTGAAGGCTCACCGTGGCTGCTCCTTCCTGTCCCACCAATCCCTGTGATACTTTAAACTGATCAGCAATGACAAACACACTTGCTGTGACTCTTTCACATTAAAAGTCAGCTCCTGCTTCGCCGCCGCTCAGCTTGTTCAGTCCATAATAAGTACAACCACCAGGCCTCGGGCTCCTCCATCACCGTTTTGTTAGCTGATTCAGCAATAGTGGCTGAGGTTGTATGTCAATGAAAACCTTTTATTATTACACAAAGTTTGATTTTAACCTGAGAGTTTTTATTCCAGCAACGTTTGTTCTTTATAATCTTATCAAATGTGATTTGATTCCATTCGGGAGAATAATCTGTTTTCATTGCATCCCTTCTTGCTCCTAACATCATTTTCTTATTTGTTCCACCGTCTTATTTGTTGCTGATATTTTTCTTTTATTTCTTCTTAGTCATGCGTATGTGGGACAGGATTACAGCATCCAGAAGAATGTTGGGAAAATCTCCCTGGAACAAATTGAGTCGGTAAGTTGCATTGAATCTGCTCCTGAAACATCACATTTAAGGTGCTCGGGAATGTGTCTGTAGATCAAAGGAGTGTTTCCAGTAGCCCAAAGATAGAAGTGAATGTGAATTATTTTTGCAGCAACATTAACTTCAATCACTCAAATCACTTTATGACATCTATGTGACAGAAATAAGTAAAAATATGAGATTAAAAATTGGAAAAGATCAATATCATATAAACTCCCTGGTACAGATGATAACGGCGCATCACTATCTGACTGTAGCTTTCAGGGAAGTCCTTCCCGCTGTGCATGCGGCAGCTCCATCAGTCCTTAAGAGAGAACCACCACCTCCGTCACGGTGGCCGTATGCAGTACGGCCTCTTCCTCAAAGGAATCGGCCTCACGCTGGAGCAGGCGATGCAGTTCTGGAGGTCGGAGTTCGTAAGAGGCAAAGTGGATGCAGACAAGGTAAAGATGACAACATTAATGCTTTAATATTTCTTTTCTAACACTATTGTATTCTTCATACTACGACTTTTTTATAGTCTGTTTGTGATTCAACACTCGTTTTCACTTCTCCATATTTCCTCTTTTTTATGGTAAAAACATCATTATTTTGTTTTTAATTGCGATCCGAAGGTATCTAAAGATGTCCTGTGATCTTTTGTTTGCAAACACAACAGCTGAATAATTGACCATGTTACTCTGCCATCTTGTCTTCCACCATCTGTTACTGGCTGCCAGACGTCATGTTGACTCTGCTGCACTGTATTCGGGTTCCGGCAGTCACCCTCGTTTCTGCGGTGGCTCGGTTCCCGTGTGCGATGCCTCTGCACAGAGCCCGGCGTCTTGTTCCACAGCAGAACGGTGCTGACCACATCGCGGGGCTCATAGTGATCAATGTGTTGTGTCAGGGAATGCACTTTGTGGCAGGCTGCACAAAGCCTGCTCATTAGTATGCGACAGGCGCGGAGAAAACGATGTTAGCCAGCGATGCCGAAAGGGAGGCCTGGAGGAGCAGGCGCTGTGATATCAGACTAGAGCGAGGGAGAGAAAGTTGATGAAATCAACCTGATTTATGCATTTATGCATTGTTGTGTGTTTGTGGTGATTTTGTCAGATCATTGTTTTACCATCAGAACTGTGGCGGTGCAGAAGCTCGGAGGGGATTGCTCGTGTTAACAGGCCGGGTTTCAGTCCACATCACAGTTGTGATTCATTTCTCAAGAATTATTAAGCGAACCATGATGGAAACATTCTGTCGTGTTTGTAATATTTTCGTTGTGGAGCTGAATATGATAGAATGTGGACTGTTGGCCTTGGAGGACGGTCTCAGCTTTCAGAGTGCCCCCGTGGTTTCTCTAAAGTTGCTTGATCTTCCTACTTCATTTCCAAAAATCTAAATCACGACAGCCATTCTGCTCACAAGAAAAGAACTGTGTGGAACAAAAGCAGCAGTTTTTTGCTCTAAAATTGGTCTCAAAGTGAAAAACTGCCTTTTTATATAATTGTATGCGAAAGATTATAATGCGTATAGCAAAAAGATTAAATGCTGTAGTATTCAATTACTTGCAGCCCTTTTACAGGATGAGACGCAGCGTTCAGCTTGCAGGGATTTGCAGCCAATCCTTAAGTGTTTACTCTTGTTCCTGCAGTCTAATTTGTCTCTATTGCCATTTAGTTGAAAGTGGTCAGTTTCTTCTTTCTGCACCATTAAATTCATAAATGGTTAACTTGTGTGCTTTTTGCAATGTTTTATAGTCCGTCACCTTGGCTTGTTTGCGAGTGTGAAAAGGCCTGTAGTGCAGATTAAACAGGAAAGTATTTTAATGGTATTACATATAAGAGGGATTGGAGCTACAGGCAGATGTGTCACTATGGACTGAGCCTAAGAAGCCATGCCAAGTTTACACACACACGCACACACACTCACACACGCATAATCCCTTTGATTGTGTCCTATTTCTCTGTCTCCGTTGCCGCAGGTTTTTGTGAATGTGTCCTCGAGTGTGGGGGGATGTTACAGGGATGTAGCCCCACGAGCCAAGATGTGCAGGAGAAGAGCCGTGGCTCTGCTCTCTTAATGCATCTTTTGTGTTTTTACTTAGATTTCCTAAATTCCCCTCAGTTTGGATGTCGGCTATATTAGGGTATATCCAGGATTATCTCAAGTGTAAAGACCCGGTTGGTGATTAAAAGAATGAAAAGACGCTTTAAGCTGAAACTGCTCGGTATGACACAATCTGACCTGCTTTTTTTTTTTTTTAAGGAGCTTCAAACGCATTTGAGTCCTCAGAATGTGTCAAAGTGTTCGATAGAAGCATCAGCACACCGAGCGACTCTCCAGATAGACTGTAAGCACGTCGCAGCACCAGGAGAGGAGAATGTCTCTTATAATTGGACATGTACTCATTAGCAGTTATTAATTCAGAACTTACGTGAGTTCTAATTATTCAGGAGTAAATGATTTCTTTCATACACTGTTTATACGTCCCCGGCTTTCCCTGCAAAACCGGTTCTTTTATGACACCCTTGTCTAAGGAGTGCCATTGATCAAGAGCTGCCACTTCACAACCTCTTAAATTCATCCTTCCTCCGTGTTGCCTGCTGACTGGACAGGAAACAGACGTAAAGGATGTCAGCTTCGATTTTTAAAGACGGGAAAAAGGGGTTGGACGTGCACAAAGTCAGCAAAACTTACGAAATAGAGTTATGGCAGTTTTCCCAGCAAGAAAACACGTTGCACAGCCAGTTTCCTGTCGCATGGAGCAGGGGGGAACATCTTCACTGGAGAAGGCAGGAACAGTCTGATGTTTGCTCGCTGTTACAAATCAGAGCGAGAGCTCGTCTGCTCGGGGTTCGTCCCCACATGTATGACAGGACACATTAAAACACACCTCAGTGCCGCCGGAGTTGCAGAGATCATTTTAATTTAGTTATCAAATAATTGAGCTTGAATCTGGAAACGTGATCTTAAATCCTTCAGAAGCTCCCCGTAATAAATATCTGATTTATTGTACTTGAAGATTTTATGTGTTTTTTAAAATTGCCCCTTCAGCTTGTCACATTAGCCAGTTCGATGGTTTTTATTGAAAGTCTTCTGACAGTCGCAGGCACGAGAGTCTCTGCCGCCGCCGAAGCTCACGGGGTGTTTTACTGTTTGATTTTTAGAGGCGGGGAACCTGTAATTCCTTTTTAATGGCTGCACAGAATTGCTGCGCATATTAAAGAAGTTCACCGTGCAGATTGTGAGCGCGAAAGAAGAATAATAACCACAGTGTGCTGCGAGTCTGCTGCATTGTGATTACATTATGTTTTATGCAGTCATTTCGTCTTTCTATTAACACAATAGTGTTGAGATGTTTGACATCAGTGTGCTGAATGGTCCCAGATTGATTCATTATCGTACCATTATCTCTGATTGATTAATCATGAATCCACCTCTCTACCAGCCAGAGGAGTTTACTTTCAAACCTTTCCAGCGATCAATGCAGTGCTGCAGCTCTTACCAGGACACTGAACACTAAAAGAACTTTGCCTTGTTACTTCCCACTTAGAATTTTTTTTCCTCGTTACAGGATTCATAAAATGCATTTTCTCAGAAATCCGAAAACATATTCTTCATATTGCATCGCAGCACTCTGCAGGACCAGGGGCCAGAGGAGTGAGAGGGAGCGATCGCCGCATTACAGTGCCCATAATTCAGCTATTTCGAGTGTGGCGACACCTCCACAGCAGGTTCCCTCTAATAGCTCAATATTTCATTGAGGAAAACACCCTGTCGAAGCTGACATGATGTATGACAATGTCTCTTTTCACCCCAACCTTGTCCCTCTCATCCTCACTAATGCCTCCTTTCCTTTTTTTTTTTCTCTCTCCCTCCGTAGTTTGACAAAGCATATGCCTACAGCATCCGCCACATGTTTGGCAAAGAAGGCAGGCGAGCCGACTACACCCCCTACAGTTGCATGAAGGTGATTTTGTCCAACCCACCCAGCCAAGGCGACCATCATGGTGAGTTGACGGCTGTTAGCAGCGGCTATTAGCCAAGAGATGAGACGCTCGGCAGCCTATATCAGGCTTTTTGGTTGACATGGAAACGGTGATGAAACTTGCTTGGCGTTTTCATCACATGTGCTCTGAATAGATCGTTCAAGGCTTAATTAGCAAATAATACTTGAATTTGAATATTATACACCTTTAAAAAGTGCTTAATTCCCTGACGATTTCTATTGTCTCTTACAAGATGGGAAAAGTTTTTCTTCTTTCATTCAGTGTTTACTTTGTGTTTCCAGGATGTCCATTTCGCCACAGTGACCCCGAGCTGCTGAAGCAGAAGCTGCAGTCCTACAAAGTGTCTCCCAGTGGAATCAATCAGGTGGGTGCCGTTCCAGACGGTCTCACAGTCACTCTTTTCTTCTCGAGAAGTGCGTCTCAGTTGCAAACACAGTTGGTTCTTGCCACCTACTGTACCTCTATAAGGGGAAGTTCACAAGTTGGTGCAGCACTGTTCTACCGTGAATCACCGCCTAGCAGGCGGCACACACCAACCTCTGACCATGAGCACAAAGCACAAGGCTTTTACAGATAAATCCATTCCATAGTGTTTAATAGAGAGTTAAATAATGATACATCTGCAGGGTTTGGATGAAAACCAGGATCAGTGTTGAGCTTGCTGGTGTCAGTATCAAGCTGCAGGCAGGTTCACCCCCGCAGAGCATCTCTGTTAATGAATGGTGAACACAGGAGTTCTATCTTTCAGTAGGTCAGTCACCCTGAGAATGCTGACAGGCCCGATGGTAGTTAACTACAAGAATATCACAGCTTCATAAGCGACCTGGCTAAAGTTGGTCCTTCACAATATCTGCTCACGCGCTTCATTTAAACAACATTACGACACTTTTAAATGCTTGATTATTAGTATCTAGAAACCTTGTTTCTAACTCAGGATTTCTGAATGTCTTTTTCCCCGTCCTCCCGTTTCTTGCAGATCCTGGAGCTGGTTAAAGGGATGCACTATCAGCTGGCGTGCCAGAAGTACTTTGAGCTGACACACAATGTAAGTGTAGCTTTCCTTTGCAGCTGATGGTTGCTGTGTCTCCCCGTGGCAGAGGCGGCGGTTTGCGCCTCACGCATGAAGGCCCAGGAGAGACCCAGAACTGTCACCACATCCATCATTAGCTGGCTGTCTCAGCCACTTACATTTAAGAGTTTAATTGTGGCATGTTTTTCCTTTTTCGTCCCCTGTGGAGACTTGTGTAATTAAATCTGATTTGGTTTCGGATGCCGGAGTCTTTTATCCCTTTCAGTCCCTCTCAAAGTGTCAACTCAGCACCAGTTTAATGATCATATAACATGCAGCATCGTATGTGTAACCATTCATAGTTTTAGTCAGCGTCATCAAGTTCATTTCTCCTGATTTTTTTTTACCTCAAATTGTTTCCATTTGTGACTATATGACTCAAAATGTCAAATAACATTAAGAATCCTTCTAAACTTGAATCGGTTCTTCCCTAGAACATGAAGCATCGTCGGTAAAACTCATAAGCATAAATATTTGTGGAGTCGAGGCAAGTAATGAAATAACTTTGAGGCGGTGTAATAAAGGTAACAGATGAATGTTCAGCAGAGGTGTTGATTCTCCGGGATTAAAACACGAGTCGGGGTTATTTAAAACTCTTGTTAGTGCTCGTTCAGTCGCTGCCGAGTGTCGCTGTGCGATATATTCTGATACGACTCATTTAGTGATCCGGCTCCTCTCGGCTTGTTAGTTATTGTTAGTTAATGAGTTCAGTGGCAAACGCCTGGTCCAGTTAGCTTACAGTCATTATCTGCACATTCATTTAGTCCGAGCAAAGAAATACATGAGAAAACACCCAAAAGATGCTCCAGTCTGCAGTCTTGTGTAAAATGAATTTATTTGCCTGGCAGAACAATTCATAAGCAATAAATTCACTTTTCTTTAAATGGAAAACGGAGGAAGCGACCGGCTAAAAATAATCTAACAGCAACACGTCATGATTAAGAGTGCAGGCTCACATTTGGAAACCCAGCAGCAGGAGAAGCTCGTCAACAAGTCTTCCACTCCCTTCAAGATACATTACGCTCACGTCACATGACGCAGTAAATCCCTGCTGCCGCTGCCTGTTTATAGTACGAGCCACTCTGTTGCATTAGTTGTTTGACGGGTGTTCGTCCGAAGCAAAACGTCCTCATACAAAACTTAATTTTGCATTTGCGAGTCAATGATAGTTGTGTATAAATCTATTATAGCGACCTAAGTCGTGTCCGTCCTTCATGACGCTCTGGGAAAAACATCAATCGCTGTTACTTAACTACCGTTTAAGGAGAAACGGTCACTGAAAGAGGTCAAACTTCAGTCGTTAATGAACTGGTACTTTTTACCTTTTTTTAATGAACGATCTTTGACCTTTCATCCTCCCCCTGTGCGCCGACGGAGGAGTTAGCTGGTGACTCGGCTCGCTAATGTTCTAATGCTGCCTGGAGATATTTTACAGGTAAATGAGTGGATTGTTAAATAACAGCAAGCCGGTCCCCCAATCAAGCAGATGTTACATGATCATCCGACGAAAGGTTACAACATTGAATCAGTGTAATCAGTGTAAGGATGTTTCCTCCTGACCTTCCTGTCCGTGTGTTCTCTCCTTTTTTGGCACCAGATCGAGGAATCCAGCTTCTCACTCAGTCACCCCAACCAGTACTTCGTCGAAAGCCAGAAACTTTTGAGCAAGGACGCAAAGCGAGAGGGGGAGGCTCCACAGAGGTCGCAGGGAACCACGGCTGCTAGAGGCTCCACCGCAGCCCGAGAGGCAGCAGCCAGCGCCTCCCAGGATGTACCCGAAGCATCAGAAGACCTGGACTCTTTCTTCCAAGATGGTTGATTTGTTTTTTTTTCTTTTTCCACACTAAGAAGTAAATGTTTTGTCTGTGAGGGCCGAGCGTGAGACGCACTGTTTCTTATTCCAGCTGAATCTGTCGTCTTTTAAAGTGGCCTGTCCCTGATTTATCAGTGTAATATCAACATGGACAGACTGTGACTTCATCTTGACGGGGCAGGACGTTGTTTTATCCTCCACATCGGACCCAGGCCAAGTTTTCTACCCTTTTTAAATTTCTTGTAAATGTTAGTGACACTGCCTGATTCAGTGCACTGGGTTTGGCGAGGATGTGATTTCGAGGGTGATGACTAGAACATTTCCCAGCTGTCTCAGTAAAAATGTCATTGTATTTGCTGGCTGAAATATGGATGAACGGTGGCAGGAGGATGGATGATAATAAAATATTTCCACAGTTGTATTATGCTTCCTTGAATTACTGCTGCACGGTGCAATTTCTCTGCAGAATATGTTGTCAGGAGATATTTTCCTCTGACTTCTTAATAATTTGTGAAAAATGGTGGCTGTCTGAAAGCCGGGAACCTTTTGTACTGCGGAGTGTCTGCAGCATCGGCTGCTCCTCTCATCTCTCCTCTTCAGGATGTACAGTTCCGTGCACTTATCTGTATTCTTGCTGTGCATTTTCACAAGATTATTAACATACGATCCAATTAGATGCACGGACGAGTCGGCCCTTAATGATATGCATACAAATACGGTTCGCCAGAGGAACCGAGGAGTGACATGAATGGTTGAGTGAAGGCTCCTGTTATTTAAGGATTAATGTTGAATCTAATTTGATCTCCCTGGTGGCGTCAAACATTAAAAAAAATCAAAGCGGTAATGCATGTTTGCTCTGCAGGCTTCTCTGTTTCAGGACTTTTAGACTATAGTTCATCCCTGTCGCACGTTTGTTACATCAGAGCCCAAACACACGGCCTGCATCAGGGCTGCAGAGCCGGAATTAAATTAGGGTTTAAAATCCAGGCATGGTGCTTGACATAGAGAGGATTTATTCAGTATAATAAGGCGACTGGATAACAGTGAGCAGCCGGGCTGCTGTCAGCAGGAAAGCCTTGATATTATATATTTGGTAGAGCATGACTACGCTGCTACACAAAACCGGCACTTCCTTAGTCTGTGGGCAGCCAGTTGACTGGGACAGTGTTTATCTACTCCGAGGGGATTTGCAATCATTAGTCATGAACTTGCTCTTCTTATGTTTTGTTCTTTTCCCAACGCTCATTACATGGAAGAGAGGTGTTCTGGGGATGGCGCATTATCTGAAAGGGCAAGAAAATTAATCTCGGACCAAACAACAACATTTGTTACGCGAGCGTCACACACAGGCTGACATTTCTGTACGCGTACATGTGCTCTGTAGCTCCAGTAAAGCTCCTTTGCAGCTTCACATCTGGACCCCGGCTAAGTGCTGATATAGATACGAGGTTGTAATATAGGGAAGCTGCTGCATTAATATAAAACCCGCTGCCGTGTGACGTGAATGTGCACCAGACTGAAAAAGATTATTTATCAGCTTAAAATAAGGATGTTCCTCTTTGTCCTCTTACTGATCTAATTTCTCCCACGGGGCCAATTGTGCTGCAGCTTGGTTAAACACCTCACCTGCAGCAGCTTTGCAAGCACCCGGATTAGATAACATCCTATATTGCAGTTCCTTGTCTTGCCCCTGAAGCTTTAAAAGACGCACAATGTATTGGATAAATGTCTCACTCCACATGGTGTAAGGTGTTTCGTGGTGGAGACGGGATTATTGGCTTTTCGTAGGCGGGGTTAGAAAAAAAAAATCTTGGTCTTTTGTGGATTCTTCTCAAATTACCTGCACATCTCTCCAGTGTTGCTTTCACTGCTCGGCAGATGCTGCACGCCACATTTGGAGGAAATTCATATTTTAGTTTCAAAGCTGAACAACGTTGAGCAGGTCTGAAATGAGGCTTGATGAAGGTTTTTATTCATAATCACATTTTACATTCATATGCAAAATGTTTGTGGAACACAGAGAATAGTGCACGTAGAAAGAGACAAATGCAAAAGTCTGATTCTGTTCGGTGACGATTTTGGGTGTTAAGATATCAATTTCAAAACGATTAAGTAGACCATCACTGTTCAACCTTCAACTGCGATCCAAAATAAATCTGGGGCTGCTTTTAAAGGTTGGTCCGATGTGACGCTGTCGATGTGTCTGTATTTAAACACAACAGCAAGAGAATGACATTTCATTCCTGTAAACTTCAGTTCACTCAAATGTCACCGTCCCATCGGGATGCATTAACCCGCGGTACGTGGATTCCCTCTCAGCTGGCGTCGGGCGCTGGATGAAAACAATTTCATCACCTAAAATGCTGCTGCTGTCAGTGAAGAACCTGAAGAGTGTACTCAGACGATTAATTCGGATGAGACCCATTTGACAAATAGTGTTCAATTGCCCACTTAGTTATGTCAGGAATGACTCAGTGATAAACGCTGTGTATCATATTTTAAACATGAGTTTTTAAAACCGCTACATCATCAGTTTGATATTTATATCGATGCATGGACTGTCTACTGAAGGGGCGGAGGAAGACTGCAGCCCTGCGAAGGGTTTGAAAACCAGACAGAATATGAGAGCACTTCACGGGCGACCACATCTCCCCTGTCTACTGTGGGGAAAGTCCATCTTCACCTGCAAAATAAAGACTTTCTGAACCAAAACTGCACCTGAAACTACCTGAGAGGTTCCTTTCCCACCTTGTCTGACTGTTTGTCATTGATTTACCTAAGAAAATATGAAAAAAAAAATAAAGTTGAACATGCCAGGTGTGATTTAATTACAAATTTTGCCAGAAGATCCAACAAACACTCACGTTCCAATTTTTTCTTTTTTGATGGTTGAGTCTTTACAGGGATTAAGATCTTGCTGTTACTCATCAGTCTGGCATGCAGCTAAAGCCCCGGGCTCCTGGAGAAACCATGAAAGACATGTTAAAATACGGAGGAAGTGAACAGATCTCTTCAGAGAACTCAATTTGCTCACACTATTGTTTGCGGCTGAACTCAGGCCGCCCTGACAGTCCACTTGTCTCAATGCATACGACTTGTTGGTGCACGAGCTGAACCATGAAGAGTCATTCCTGCTCGTTCTCTGTCACATGGGTTTTATCTCAGCTCTCAGTTTCCTTCTACTTGGCTTGCATGTCTTTGGGTTGTGGAAGAAAACCGACACAAACAGGAGGTGAACATGCATCCGCTACATATAGCTTTAGAGTCATTTTGGTTCTTGCTGCAGGGCATCGCTGCCTCTGACTCCTTATAGTGACTTGAGCAGGGCAGTCAGTTACGACAAATCTGTTTTAGAAGAACCTGCGTCCTTCCCACAAGGTGATGCACCGGCTGGCCTTATTCCATTAGTCCAAACCTGGAGATCCACGAGTGTCCGTGACCGTCTGTCAGACGGAGCATCAGTTTCTCTCTCGGCTGCATTCTGACAATTGCACAAATTCCAAACAATTCAATTACCATCATGTCCTCTCTTCCAAATCCAAAATTACCCAGCGACAACCCTGCTGATTTGTATATCCTGCAGCTGTATGTAAACTCATCATCATTCCCCCGGCGTTGTCTTATTAACTTGACAGATGTGCGAGTCGCCGCTCGTGTGATTAAGTTCGCTCACAAACTCCTCGTTCTCTTTAAGCTTCACCTGCAGCCATGCTGTCACATCGCGTTTACACTTCATGTCGGACAAAAACCTGTGAAAGAGAAGTGTTTGTTGTTAAAAAAAAAAACCCCAGCCGTGCGACTGTTTGCTTTGGTGAGCAGGTTTAAATCCCTGCGCATACACAAGTGGGTTTTTGGCCTCCTTGATGTTGTAGTGGATCATATTACTGACGTAAACAGCGTCTATTGAGCCCCAAACGGAGCTTGTTTGACTACGGAGGGAGCTTGAATTCATTCACAAAGATTATTGCATGGCGGAACGGTGTTTACTCTCATTGCTTGTGTGTGTTTACAGGTCATCTAAAGTCTGTCTGTCCATGCAATAGTACATCAGAGAAGGTGGATCAAACCCTGATCTGCAACACCCAGAGTTTATAATTGCGAATTAGAATATGATCCAAGTTTTGGGAGAAACATCCGGGGCATCCACTTCCTTGCCAAGAGATGATCAATCCTATTGATTGTACGGTGAATGAGAAGCTATGGCTTATCTCAGCTTACTGTAGCATAAAGACTGGAAACAGAGGGAAACAGTTCGCCTGTCTCGGTGTAAAATTGCGTAAACATCGGCCCATTTTTCTAACCCTCACTAATTACATCTCCTTTGTTTAATCGCAACAACAATGTGTTCAGACGAGGTGAGATTCGGTTTGACTGTCAACATGTCGTGCGGCAGTCTGATTATGCAAAAACATGTCACATAACTAAGAATAGTAGGATGCAGCACTGATGTAATTTGAAACAGAGATAATGGGTGCTGTCAGAATGGTAAGTGCTCTCTGAGGAGGGAGTCCAACACGCAGCGAGGCATCTGAAAACTGACCATCTCATGTTTCCTCTAACACCTCCAGAATAGATGGTTATGAACGCATTAATGTATGATTGATGTTTTCTTACTTAAAGTTCTGTCAGTTATGTTTCAAATACAGCAAATATCAAATTTGATCTTATATGGCTGCAATCCAGCTTTTACACACACGTTTTATATTGTACTGATGTGACAGTAAAT
>CAAKHC010001694.1:11256-23994 GCA_901007825.1 Macroramphosus scolopax | reverse complement strand
TCCCCAAACCCGCGAAACCGTCACCCAATCACCATCAACACCACACCCACAGCAAATTAACCCCATAACAATGAACCACGGCCATAATAACATGCACAGAAGCTTCTCCCCCATAACACCATCACCGGGACGCTACAGTATTGTCTACTGTGTCATTGCATGTGCTTCTATGTGGGTGGGACAAAAAGAAAGAAAACAAATATGCAATCTGTGTCAATAATGAAGACTACTCCACTGCCCTTGTGTTCTCCCACCTGTGTCTTGTTACCTGCGTGGTTCAGTTTGAGTCTGTGTTTGACAGATCCTGGTGTGTGTGTGTGTGTGTGTGTGTGTGTGTGTGTGTGTGTGTGTGTGTGTGTGTGTGTGTGTGTGTGTGTTGTCTTGCGCCGTGCTGTTCCCAACTGTTCTGTTCCCTAAAAATGAGCATGCATGTATATCTTCAGCTCATTTGTACAACGAGGAAGAAAAGCCACATGTGGGAATTTTCTGTCAGTCCAGCTAGGACATGTCAATAAAATAAGAAACGACTCGGTGAGGTTCCACTCCTTAATAAGGTACTATATGCATGTTTTACACAATTTATTTTAAGTAGGATATTGTCCTCAACTGGCAGTAACCCACCTATGTAAGGTTCCAATTAGGCCACCGAAATAGTATGGGTTTTAAAATCAAAATTTAGGTCTTAACCAGTTATTTGAATGTTTACTTGAATGCCGAAATTAGGAGTTATTACAAAAATAAATCCATTAAATGTTTAAAGGTTGAACCAGAAGGTTTATCTCACTGTGAAACAGCTTTGTTGACAGTGTGATGTGAATCAAGACTGGCAGTTAGATGATCCGAAATTATTATTTTAAAAGAACTTCAAGGATTTTATTCTTTATCCCCATTAAAACAATTAGTTTTGGTTTCATACAGAGAACCATCGTTATTAGAAGTTAATGTTTCATCCCCTCTTGACTTTCCAGCTGAAGTACGTTAAAAGCTCCACTACCAGCTGTCAATCACGTCACACCCCTCTCTGAAGCATCGGATAATTAATTCGGACCAAACTTACCAGAGTGCCTGGACAGAGAAACATTACATGGAGGTCACTCTAATAGTAAAAAGGAACAGCTGATACACAAACATCTCCTTACCTGTGATAGATTTCACGTGTTTTCCATGATGTTTCATCATCTTTACTGTGGCGGTCCAAATGTATCTCTGTGAAATACACTAAACTTTAACATAAACAGAATTGATCTTGTTCTGACACAGATTCATAAGCAGAGAATATTCACTATAAATGATTCAAATTGCCAAAGGTAAAAAAACCTTGCTCCCGCCTAACCAATGAAGCCCGAGGCTGCAGCCAAGGACTGTCTAACGGGCGGGAAACACTGTGGTTATTTATGTGGGTAAATGGCAAAGAAGTATGGCAAAGAAGACAGCTGCAAAGACTTTAAGCACCTTAGACTCCTGCCTTGTGCAAAAAAAACATCGATGCACAATCCTTTTTAGAAATCCTTTATGTAATCTAAATGTGAGAGGAGTTTTTATCACTTAAAGGAACGCATCGACATCCACAGCAGGCTTTGGGATTTCGACTATTGGCTGGTTTTGTGCTGGCAACAAGCTTGTTATGAAAAAGGATCTGAGACCTCCTTTGGCGGAGGCTGCATGAACATCGCTGGCATACTTTGGTTTCCAGCAACACGTCAAGTCCTTTTGAACAACGAGTCATAGAACACATTTAGAGGTGAAAGTTCACCATTATATAATTACAGCGCACCTCAACTAGGTGCTACTAGAATATTATCTTCTACAATATATCTAATTCCAAGGCTATTTCAGAACATATACATGATGATAAAATGTCCTTATAATATAACTGTTGAGTTGTAATGTTTTGTCTGTTGTCAAGCTTCACTTAACTTTCAAACTGAGTTTTTTTTCTGATCAAGTAGACACAATAATGTTATTGCAACTGTAGCAAATATGTGAGTCCTAGACTTTCTTTTGGAGAACAACCTGATATACGTACCAAGCTGCTCTCGAGTCTTAACGATGTAGCTGAACATGTCTCACAGCTGTCTGGGAGCAGACTCCTGCACCTTCTGCTCTGAAAAGAAGAAGATAAAATGATTAGAAAAGGCAATAAAAGCATGAAGAGTTATGGGTGTGACACAATGAGCCTGTCTTATTACAATACGAGGGAGCAGCACTTCTGCACAGTATTATTTATTCACACACTTTGTGGGGAAAACTCAGAATGGTTCTTGGCCACCATATGAGATTAGGCAGAAGCGAATAACTAAGTAACAATTATATATATTTACGGTATATAAAAATTGGAGACGATTGGAAACATGTCCACTTACTTTGTGTCCTTCCTCTTGGCCTTGACCACTTTAGCACTTCTGAATCTGAATCTACAGGAAAAACCAAACATGATTAGGAATATTTATTAATGACAAATCTATAATAAACACAAGGACTGCATGCGGAGTCTATTCAACACAGGAAGTCATCACATTTCATCACTGTGAAAAAAGTAAACCAATTCGATGTAAATATGGATTTTTATGTTTGGATTAAATTCATACCACTGATATGAAGTTTAGATCATCGAACAATTTATTAGTGTCGTTTATTGAAACGTATTAATTCTCTTGTAATAATTCAGCTGGATTCTTTCTGGAGTATCTAGTTAGAGATACTACGGAACTTTAAATTAGCAGTATGTTTATTTGGGGTTAAAAAAAAAGGAAAAAAAAGGGGCAGGTTTACTTTTTTTTTAGTGGAAGTTAGATTTGATTATTAAATTAGTATATTTATTAGGGTTACCTGTTTATGTCTTCCTTTCAGTCCCATGATCTACACTCTTAATGAGCCAGGCTTCGGGTTGGCCAATCACAAGACAGAGTTCAAATTGCTAACTGGACTTCAGCGCTGACGTTTACAAAATGAAAAATTGCACTGCAAAGTCCCAAGTTTAAAGACAGACATGTAAAAACGATTAGCAGAGACACCGATTAGCTGCAGATAACAAACGTACTGTTTTTCCAGAGGGTGAACGCCACTACTGACATCCTGTGTGGCCCCGCTACACTCGGCAGGAGCCGGCTTCAAACGCTTAGTGTCTCTGAGGCATTATGATGATAACATGTGAGGACTTCTTACCTCTTTTAACTCCTTATCATTCTCAGATTCAATCAGGGTGTGTTTAATGAAGTGAAACTTCAGAGGATGGAATAAGGAAAGAAAATTATTCTTAAATAAGCTATAAAAGATTCTAGGACGATTAAGCAGGAGAAAAAAAATGATTCATCACATGACTCATTTGGGACATGACGGCGGGCTTTATTTATGAAACGAGTTAGCTGAAGTCATGCAGATATTAAGGGATAAAAACAAGGTGAGCCGTCCTAATGTCAGTTGACCAGCTGCAAGCAACAAACAAAAGAACTGTTAGGGTCCACAGCCACCTATTTAGAGAGTCTTACACATGGTGTTGTGGTTTGTTGTTTTTATTAAATGCTTTATGTACAAATACAGATTACACACAGAACAAAAACACGCATTATGAATTACACACTGTACATTGCTGATTTCTTTCAACCCAAAGAGAAATAAAGAGTTTTGCCCGAGTACTCATCTCACATCTTAGATTTAAAAATCACATTAAAACTAACTTTAGTCCGCGGTATCAACTCAGTTTTAACATGATTTATGTAGCAGTCAGTCGTGGGGATACGTGTGGATTGAGTTGGATTTTCTGAACATTAAACATTTTGGAAGATGTGTAAGTTTCTTTCCTCATTTTGCATTCAGGTCGTCAGTTGTGGAAAAGGTATTGTTTTCCATCTGTTGCCTTTAATAGAGTTCATGAGGGCGTTTATGCTCAGAACAGTGTGTGTTTATCTGTTGTCATCCAAATCTTTCTGCAAACCGACTTAATGAGTTTCAAACCACCAATTGATCACAGAACTGCACCTGATTGAATTTCATTAAAGTAAAATATTGAATACTTTTACATAAATATTTGTGCCTATAGAAGTGACTTTCATCAGATGAAGCTTTTGCTCTGAGGTATTAGTCTGGAAAACAGCCACAGAAGCCGTCTGAGCCCCAAAGGCAGATCTGTCAGTGAACTGCAGGGAAGAGATGACGGAGGTTGAAAACATTTTGAATTTGAAGCGAGTAAATGCAAAATTGTGTGATATTGTCTAAACACAAACACTATGATGGTGTTTGATTATCACTGCATTAAAGGAAATAAATGGAAGACTATTTAAAATTCTTCACATTGGAAAAAAAAACAGCATTGTAATGTCAGATCTCTGAAATAAACAGTTTAATGGGAGACAGAGGTAGAGTGAAGGCTATTTAAACAGCCAGCTCTCAGAACAACCTTCATCTCTGTATTGTTCAAGAACTGTTCCATCTGTACCTTGAATTTCCCTCGGGATAAATAAAGTATCTACCTACCTACCTACCATCTTTTGTGAAAAATAAAAAAAAAAAATAAAAAAAAAACCTCACCGAAATGAATTCAAACGAATGAGTTGAAGTAATTCACTCAATGTGAAGAAATCAGTTTAGTTTTTTAAGTCCATGCAAACTGTTTTCTTACCAACTGTTTTCAACCAACTATTCCAAAAGGGGAGTCAAACACACTCTTCCCAGTTCAAAGTTCTGATTCTCCATCCACACATGCTTGCCGTGATCTCAGCTGTGTATTGTTACCGTGTCTGTATTTAAGGTCTCAGTTCCCCTTAGTCTTTGTCAGAACCTTCCGTGTTGTCCGTCTGTGTTTCAATGATTCCGTGTTATTCTGTCATAGATTTGTACCTGCCATAGTATCTGCCTCAGCTTTCATATGTAGTTTGATGGTGAAGAAAATTGTTTGCATGGACATACAGGGTACATTATCTATATTGAATCAGGGTCAAATATTCAGTGTCATAGATTGCCTAAATTTGCCTTAAACATTAAAAAAACTTTTTTTCAGGGCACATTGTTTATGTGTGCTTTATGGGGTTATTTTAAAAATTCAGAACAAAATGGAAAAAAGGCTAAAGTGTTAACATGTTATGAGTTTTAAAAAAAAAAAAATAGTTTGAACTTGAAGTGGAGCACCTTCAGTATCTACCATAAGGATGTTTTCTGTAGCCCCCTCTTGTCAGCTGTAAAACTGGGGCTTTAAGACTGGGACGGGTCGTCGTCCATTCCTCTGCGAAAACAGGAAAAACAGTGGAAAAATGCATTCATCTCTTTGACAAAGTAAATCACCAAAATTGTTTTACTTAAGACAAGAAAATTCAATGCAGCAAATTGTATTCCAGAGACCTCTCTTCACAGAAAATTAATTTCATGAGCTCTTTGCCCTCTGTCGGACCAATGATGAGATGTGACAGTCAGCAGCTCCCTCCTTAGAGCCAAATTACATAAAGATGGCCACCTCTGCTGTATGGCACCACTTCCAAGTAAGAAAGTGTTTATGGAGCAGAAAATCAAATCATTGCTCTCTTGGTTTTGGTTTGGTCCAACCTCAACACCCCAGTGCACAATTTGTTGTGCTGAAAATGAATGAGCCTGCAAACCCACACTGGCAACCAGCTCATTGCCGCAGTCATGTGACAACCGAGTAACTCCATTGACTCTTGAAACAAAAAGGCTCAAGGGTCCTTGTCTCATGAAATCTTTAAAAATCTTTTGAGCTTTTATAACAAAAAGGTACAAGTAAAGCAACTTAGGCAGTTGGTGTTTTGGGGAAACAGCAGTACAAGTTTTTCTGGGACAAGCCTATGAGGGCCTATAACCCAAAGGCAACACACCCCACCTTTACAATGGGCATATTTTCTGTTCCAGTTAAATGCAGCTTATATCCAAGCATCTCCCTGGGTGGTGTTGACTGGAATTGGAGTGGAAACAAAGCTTTACCTTCGTTTTTCTGCAGCAACGCGATCGTGTGGCCAGGCTTTTATTTTGGTAGGAACCAATTTAAAGAAGGTCTAACTAATAGAAGGGGCATTTCTGTGTTTTTAATTATTGACTCGTATATAAATCACTCAATTGTAATTACAGATGCAATTATCAATGAATTGATCAATTTCCAAGCTCTAATAGTGTGATTACAACGTTCTCATCCCTCGACGTCAGACGCTGAGACCTTCTCTCTTTTTACAACTTGGACTCAAAGCATTCTTTGGCGTCTGTTTGAGACGCAGTCAGCTTTTAAAGTCAATATATAACAAGATTTCTGCAGTTTGGTTTCACAAACAGGCTTTATGGGAGAGTGGTGATCCATTCCCATTAACAACTGTGAGTATCTCATTTGCAGAAATGAGTCAAGACTGTAACAGCCACCCTGAGTGTCTATTTCGAATAGTTATATTTTGAAATGGATCAATGCTAAAGATAAGGGCTGATATGTTAGACACAAACAGATGGTTAAGGTTCGGGAACACTTTCAGAATTGTGCATGCGCGACTCAAACGCCAAAAGGGTGCTTTGAATGTCTGTATCAGAAGCCGAAGGCTCGTCCCTATACGACGACTTGGGAGTAGAACGAGCTCATGATTATAATAGTGTAATTTTCCTGCTTTAGAAAAGCAGAGAAAGCAGTGGGAGAGAAGAGCCGACACACTGAGTAACATTTGGAACCATGATGTGGAGTAAATATATCTTACCACAGTAAGTAACTTACCATAGTTGTTGTAGGAGTCGTCAGTGGTTCCATGTCCGTACTTATAATATTCTGAGTGGCTAAATCAGACAGTAGAAATATCAAAGTAAACAGGCTGAACTTTATTTTTTCGTTAATTGTTGAACTTTTCACAGCTTCCCTAGCCTGTCGCAGGAAGTCCACCGTGATGCCTTCCCTTCCTACTGAAGATGTAAAATGGGTACATATACTAGACTAGAAATGTACTCAGAGCACAAACCTCCATAGAAAAATATACTTTTTTGCTTTTTTTGCTGTTTTCTTTCCTGGCCCATGCTACAACCATCTATCAATTTCCGGGGAAAACTGTCTTCCTGGTAAAAATTCTCTTTTGTGTTATCTTGCTAACAGACATATTGACACAAATCAATGTCAACAAGGCAATAACCTCCTTGGAGGAGGTAGAAATGCAGAGTAATGTCCACAAAACAGCTGAGCTTTCAGCAAATGTTGCTCTAACAGGAGAGATAGTCCATTTAGAGGGGACTATTTTCTGCACGTTAATACATATTTAATGTGTTAATGGGTTGTTTTCCAGCAGCAGTGTGGTGCATGTGCACGGGGCTCAATAAATAAACTGAGTAAACAGTATCCTTGTTTTTCACAAAGGAAAATGTGAGCAGTGTTCAAATAATTGTAGTTTTATGGCACAAAGGAGGACACGGCAAGTCACTGATTATGAATGATCATACAGTAATACTGACCTATAAGATATTTCATGTGTAATAAAAGCATCGTAAGCAGCGTATAAGAATTAACAGTCGACATATGGTAACAGAAACATGTTCCAGTATTTGTGTATGCCAGTGTGAGCGTCACCTCGTTGACTGATTGCTGTAGTCGTCCTCATAGGCTTCGTAACTCTCGTCATCATATTCTCCGCCATATCCATCGTCGTAGCCCTGCGAGGGAGGATGCTGTGAGCATTCAAACTGACTCTTCTTTGCATCTATCTCCACTTTAGGTCATTAGAGATGAATGCAAAACAATCAATACTTAGTTCCGCAGGCACTTTGTGTCCATAACAGGGGAGGAAACGGCAAAAATTCATGTCCAACAGAGATTATTAAGTCAGGTGTGCTGACTTAATGTTGGAACCTAATGGACACCCTCTGAGTCTTAAACTGCAATATGGATCTCAGCTATTGTCAAGTGGCGTTACAGGAAACTAGCACAGAAATCCTGCACAGAACTACAGCAATGCTTATTAGTCTTAACTGTATATACAGCAGCATAGAGGCTTTGCAGAATTACTTTCCTGTCAGGGGGAACAGAGAGAGGGACCAGGGGTGTCTTAAAGTTACCACCGAAGGATAAGCACAGAGGAAAATTACAAGCGATTGAAAGGGAGACTCCACACACGCCATTTATATCAAAAGGATAAAGTAAAACACCAACGCCGAGCAGCTGACCTGAACTCAGAAGAAACAAAGGAACCAGTGACGATCCTCAATTTTTGAACAAATTCCGCAGGTTCACACTCCTATACAGCACGTACAGACACGCCACAGCACTCTCACTACCTCTGACAACGAGACAATGAGTCCGCTCGGAACACTGGAATCCAGGGCTAAATATAGGTTTCACACACCTGGAACTTATCAGGGGCAATTAGTCTCCCACACCTGCCCTTCCGCAGAGATAACGATCCCGGCAACCAGTTGACTGGCATGTGCTCCTCACGCTTTTCTACATCGAGTAGTCACAGTCAGTCTGCTACATGACCACCTATTTTTTAAATTCATTCATGCATTAGGCCCATTCATAGGCAGTGAACGTGCAAACACACAGTGAGCACACACACACACACACACACACACCCGGAGCAGTGGGTAGCCAAAGGAACAGTTTAGGTGCCTTGCTCAAAGGCACGTCAGCTGTGTTGGGGGAGGGGAAAGAGATGTTCTTCACTAACACCGCCCACAGCTGCCCTGTTACTGCATTATAACGATCTAAAGACAATAAACTAGGGATGCACTGATCCAATATTAAGTATCTCATTCAGGTATTGGGCACAGTCCAGATAGAATTCAATCCGATGTAATTGCTTAATGTTTTTAAGTAAATGCATGACTAAACTTACATACATCACAGAAGAACCTGCCTAATAAACGCCAGGATAACCAATTAACATCTTCACCTAAATGAAGCCTTTCCAGCAGTCAAAGTCAAAGTCTGTGCAGAACAATTACCTTTGTCTGCTCTTTTAATTGTTTGATTTTGCTCATCCAAAGATTTAGCAGAGTGTAACATTCTTGTGGTTTCCATCATGATCCAATTTCATCTAATCCTTTCCAATTTAATTTCGAGCTCCACCGCGATACAAACAAGCATTAAGATCTTCTTACTGATCGAAAACGTTTTCAAATCAGTGGAATACATTTAAAGTCTTTCTGAAACTTTCACATGCCAGACTGTAGATTACTCCACCGCGTTAGCCTGCAACAAAAGACTAAAATCATTTTGCATTTAGTGGAGCTGCTTTTTTTTTTGGTAATGCTTTATCAGGAGCCTCAGTGTGAAGGACATCAAGTGCAGCAACGCATTAGAAACTCGATTTGAGGCGCAGACACTTGTGTCGGGTTATGCTGATTCAAACAGCACCGGTTCCTGTGTGGCTTTATTTGTGTGAACATGAATCCGACTAAATTAAAGTTTGGGATTATGTCAGGGATTAAGTTGTTCAGGGGATCCAATACTTCTTCTTTTCTTACACGAGCTTTCCCCCACAAAGGCAGAGTCGGAGACCTGCGTATCTCAGTAATGGAACATTTTGTTGGTGATCCCACGCGACAAAACTCTCCACATTGAGTCATAACGGGAAATCAATCAGTGGATTCCTTTCAGTCAAATGGATCATGAAAACAGATCCTCCACACATGACAAAGAAAAGCACCTGTGTGTAGCTAGGCTAGCAGTGCTTTAGCTCAATGTTTATTGAGCTAAACGTGACTGTTCGGCCGTCCGTACCATCTAGTAAGTCTAGAACAAAGTACCAGCAGGCCCAGGAATAAATCAGTTGCTTATATGTGTCGTGATCTCTTATCACAGCTGCAAACCGGGTCCACGCTCGCACAGTGTTCTGCTATCTTCTATCTCCCGACCGACCTCGGTATCAGTTTGACACACGACACAGGCTGCGTTCAGACTCGACAAGGAACTGTGTGTAAATAGTCTGGCCCCTAATTAATGAGGCACGCTGCCTCTGGTTGAACGCTCATCTGTAACAACAATTAACACTGGTCCTTTTTAACAAGGCAGGGGAAATAAATCATATGTTAACAAAAGGTGGAGAGTCCTCACTCAGAGTAATTAGGACCGCAGGAACCTAAAGGCCATAGCACTGTGCTTCATTATCAATTGACAACCTGCGCGTCCCCTGACAGTGAGCGATATTCACGGGGAGCCGCCTGTGAATGCCTCTGCAGAAAGCAAGGCGGAGAGAAAAATTGGATTTGCACCCTTTTGTCTCAGTGAACAGAAGCTGCTTTTTACTGTTTTATGCCTTCAAATTCAATCAGCGTGCACCATTTCTTTTTCGGTAATACTTTTTTTCTCAACAAGTTACAATGTGCCACGGGAAGAAATTATGATTGAACCCTGATTTTGTTCAACACTAGTGGTCTTTGATTCGATAATATCTTGTTTGTTGCATCGGCTGAAGTGGTTAAATAACAATATACAAGTCGGGGTTGGACAGAAGAGCGTTGGATGTAGCTGGATCTGCTTCTTCCCTTACAGGCGTCTTGTGCATCCTACTGAACTTTTTCTCCTATTGCACAACCAAGTGGAGGTTTTGTGTTGTCATACGATTGTTTGCGGTCATTAAAGGTGGGTGGTGTAGCTGCTCTCCCAGGAATATACAGAGCTTCACCAAGCAAACGCATCTTTCATGCTCATGAAAGAGATAATATGGGGGGAATTTTCCACCCATTTCAAAAGGGTGTCCTTTTGCTTTTTCCACAGTAGATAGATTAGACTTTTTTTTTTCTTCAAAGCCTCCCAAAGCTCTGTGTTTAATCACATTATGGTATTTCCGTCTCTGTATGGTTGCAGGGCTCAGGTTTAAAAACCAAGCTGCATTTCAACTTTTACCAGCAGTTTGTACATTCATGGTCCACGCTCAGGTTCCTCTCCTCTATCATCAGCCCTGACACTAAAAGATAAGATTTGATCAAGATGGGGTTTGATCTTTAACGTGACTGAGGCTATGTCCCGGGCTATTCAAACTGCCATGAATCATTCCTCAACCTTCCTTTACATTTCTCACATGCACTGCACTGATACAGTGGAACATTTTGCATCCTACCCTTTCTATGTGAGCATAAGCAGTTGGTGCCACATTATATCACAGAGCCCGATGATTGGAAAGATTTTGTATGCAATTAATTAATAATACATCACTATGATATATCACTACCACACAGACAGTCCACCATGTAAAAGAGACTTGCATTCTGTTATCATTTTGCAGCTTATTGCGGATGGCCGGCTGATCCATTTTCATACCGCTTATCCTGTGCAGGGTCAAGGGGAGCTGGACCCAATCATAGCTGACATTGGGTAAGAGGCTGGGTCCACCCTGGACTGTTCAATAGAGACTGATTGGATAAGCTGACTGCATGATTTTGGAGTGTGTGAGGAAACATCCGCAGAATGAATATACAAACTCCACATAGAAAGGTCCGATCCAACCGGTGGATTTGAACTGTGATGTTCCCGATTGAATGAATATACATATTGATAATGTACAACATGTCAGTCCATCGTAAACTGAATTTTCTATTATGTTTGGCTATAATGTTTTTTGCAAACGTAACCTATAGTGTTCATCACAAAGGAAAACCTGCCTGCTTTGTTTCTGAATGTCTGATTGCAGGAATATGCATTCTAGTTTTGAGTGAAACTGTAAGCTTGCAGTTCTTATGAGCAGACTGGAAACAAATGGTGCCATCTGATATCACAATAAATAATGGACTTTACATTAAAGTATAGACGTGGTGGTTGGCAGCTATACATTTGTGTGACAAAGACAACTGTCACACAAACTACGGATGATTTGGTAGTAATCCTTAATTAATATGTGTCGATATAATAACATTTTTCAGCCAGAATAACATGACAATTATCCAATTATCAATGCTTGTTTGATTTCGTATGTCTGGGAGCAGGTGAAGAATCGGCTACAAAACTGAAAATGTGAAGAAAGATTTGCCTTAATTTAAAGTTAGTAGCTCAATGCTGATTCTAACATGTATTTACTTTACCCCACCCCAGCAACACAACCAGGGTGTAGCACTGCTTCCTCCTCCCTGCATCTCTCCTATTCTCTAAAAGGTACAATAACTGTCGCTGTATTAGTTTTACGACACCGACAGCATGACAGAGTTCATTAATCACTACAGTCTCAAGAGGAATGTTGACCTGCTCCACAGCAACACAGCACCTGTTTATGGGAACCTCGCGCCAAATGAGGACAAAGCAACGGCTCGTCATTCATTCACTAAACACAATGACTGTAAACTGCAGGATGCATGCATAACTACATGCGTATGAGCTGCTTCATGAATAAGCAATCCGATGCAAATTCGTTTCAGGTAGAAGAATGTGCAGCGATGTAACTAACATCCTGTGTGGAAGTGCCGTGTTGCAGGGGGACTAACCGGTGCCTGCAATCATTTATTTAAATGAAAGAAAAGTAAAATATCGTCCCGGACTGTCAATGTTAGCAATGTGTTTTTTTACAACTGGAGTAACAAGCACATTTGCTGGGGACTGTTTTAAGTAGAGGAGGGATTGATACATATTTGTTGCTGCAGGGAGTATTTACAGCAGCAGGATGGGGCCCAGGTTCATTTTAATGAGAGAACATGTCCTCCTGTGAGGCTCATTGATGTGGTTTTTGTTGTTGAATAACATTAGGTTTCCCCTGTAGCAGGTACAGGAGGAATAAGCTACATTATATTAGGCTTTGGATACACACACACACACAACACTTTAAAACAAGATCAATTCATTTTTGGTTT
>CAAKHC010001694.1:1020-11236 GCA_901007825.1 Macroramphosus scolopax | reverse complement strand
TCGAATCAGGGGATTTGTTTGACTGCAAAACAAAATATTATCATGATTATTCTGAGTAAAAAACAGAGGGGTCGGTCGATTTGGCAATGAATTCCTTCATATATTAAAAACAATCGATTCCTAAAAGTGCAATAGTGTGCTGCTGTATATGCTCACTCATGGGGAGTGATGGACGAGTGAGCTGTTGCAGCATTGCTGCACACCAGGAGCCACATGCATTAAAGGCATACATTAATATAAACATGCTTTTAAGAATAAAGGATAACAGAATAAAGGTATGATGATAATAAAAAATGCAAGCTCTGTGAAATTGGCTGTTAACCTGGTTGTTTTGTTCAATTTTGTAGCGCGTTATTCATCACTTCCACGTCACCCTATCCGGCTCGATTTGCTCTAACAAGATGTGAGTACTTATGGTCTGAAGTATTCTTGAGCCCCGCACAATCTCCCCTCCATAAATTCCCTTCTCTGTGTGTATGATCCTTTATACAGCTGGTCCCTGGATGGCATAAGAGAACAAACGCTTTTGTTACAAAGAGCTACAATCTGCAGGGGACAAAGAAAAACGGAGTAATGGTGTAAAGGATATAGCAAGGTGAGATTTGTGGGGCGAAAGATGTAGAGTTCATAAATTATGAGCAAACAATGATACACGATCACCGCCAGCTTCCTCCTGCTTTCCCTTGAAGTTTTAAATCAATACCACCCTCGATTAGGTGCAATTATGGACACTCTCACAGTATCACCTTTATGCCACAGACTGACAGTTTGACAGAGTCCATCAATCAACGGTCCCTGGAGAAATCGACACGATATCCATGCACCCGGCAGAACATAACTTCCCAAAGACAAATACAGGATGTAGCAAGAAAGATACTTCTACTGCCGCTGAGCTATTATTACGTCCCACTAGATAGTACAGTGCAGGATTCCTGTAGGGGAACAACAACAAGCATTTACAGCATCTTGTACACTCAAGTCATTGAAAATTAAACAAACCTGGGCCCGTGTGTAAAGACGTCTTGTTGCATCCCGAAAATATGCTCAGAGAAAATTGAGTAACGTCGTATGAGAAAGTAGCAGAGTGAGATACGAGAGAAGAAAATGTTCAGGACAAACTCATCTTCCCGTAATCCCCTAGTCTCTGCGCTCCCAACCTCCTCTCCCACCTCCAATTACAAAGAGAAGAAATGTTTCGCTCTTTCCCTCCTAAGAAATACAGAGGCTCTACATCAGAACTCAATTTGGTTTGGTAATGAGACTATGCTTGTGCATTTCCCCATGCAGACAGCCCAATCTTCAATTGCCAGCACACATGGGGGCTTTGCTTAGCAGGGAGGCTCTGAGGAAATCGACTGGTAAAAGTGTTGCCTTTTTTCATTTGGATGAAACTTAGAGCTCTTCTAGAGCCGTCCTTTCAAAATGACCTTGAGAATTTCCAAGATCTGAGGACAAACATACTTTTAGTAGAGCTTTGACTGTTTTTGATATGATCCCTGCGTTACATGAAATAATGTGAACAAATATATTAAAGGCTGTTGGTCAAGGTACTACTACCTTTTTGCATACCAATACTGCAGATACTCACAAAGAATCTTCTATCGACTTACCATCTTAAATAGATATATTTTGAAACCATGTTAATTTATCATCAACACACCTCTTTTTTTAATCTCAGTTTTTTATCACTGCTTTCCGTTCCTGTCACGGCTTGCTTAACAAGACACAAGCAGGACACAGTCAATCAATCACAGTGGAAAGCTTTATTTTCCTCAAAGTGAGTTTAACTGCAAGCATACACTTTTGATGGCACACCTCCCAGGCACCGACATCTAGGGATCATTTTGACTGCACAAGTGACCAAATGCTCATCATCTATGGGGACGACTGCTTGGCATCAGAACAAATTGAACACGTAGAGTGGAATCATTATTTTCATTTTAATAGCAACGAAGCTTGAGAGATATGAGAAAATAAGAGAGCTGCACAGACGAATGTATTCAGAGTGCACCTTTTTACTTCAACGGCACTCAGTACCTTCACAACTCTGCCTCATTCACCCGTCCACACTCACATTCACATCTGTCGGTGGAAGCTGCAAAGCAAACTGCCAAGTTGCTTCAACAAATTCACTCCTTCATACATTTGATGGTGTGAACTGTCCCTTTAAATCATGTTACGCTTTTAAAGTTGTAGTTAATTAGAAAATGTTGTTCATAATAATCCTCTGCTTGCCCAAATTTTTCAGACACATGTCCCCGCTTGCCCTACTTCTCCATGTAAAGCAAGACTTATCCAGATCACATGAAAGGGGATTAAACCAAGTTTGATTTACACAGTTCAAGTAAAATTACTGTCAGCTATACTTTTCACTGTGTGCAAAGAGGATTGGACTCACATATTCATCGTATGATTCATGTGTGACTGCTAACAGCGGGGGCCTGTATCCAGCACCTCCTGCTGCTCCCCTGGCTCTCGGAGCTTGTACCTCCCTTGTTAGAACAGTTGCGGGAAGTTTTGCGTGTGTGGCTGCCGCCGTTCCTCGAGGTGCTCCTGCACTCCTTCCTACGCCTCTGTGGCTCCTGGTAGAGCAAACAAGCAGACAAACATGGCATCAATTTGCTTTGAGAATCTTACTCCTCAAGTTCTGTAAACACGCTGTACAGATTTCAGTAAAATCCTTCTTATCGCTGCGTATGTGCAGGCTGCCTCAGCTGGTGGCTGTCCTACAGTATGTCTGGGTGAAACACAAGATAAGCACAACCTCCGCTGGCACTGAGGTAGATCTTATAACAGTCACAGGGCAGGAAAGTGTCAGTTTTTGTGTCTCTCTCTGCAGCTGACATGCCCTCGGGACACAGCATTGTTATTTCAATTACACAATGCAGCTGCACCGTGCCTGTGTTTGTACAAAACCACATCTCTGATCTGCCTCAAGCTATTGAATACACCAAGGTTGTCAGTATACACACACAAAGGCAGGTATGTTTCTTAAATGGGAGCAAAGGGTGATTTGACTTTGGGGATGTTTATATTACTTCCATGGATTTGCGACTGTCCGGCGAGGACTACAGCTACACCACAGGGGAATGCAGGGCGGATTCAGCAGGATGTCAGTGGGCTACGACACCCTCTCTTCCCCCGGCACATCCTTCTCTAGGTAGCAGCCCATTGTAATCCAAAAATAAAGACATTCAAGGGGGAATAGCTGGTGCATATTTGTCATGGAGATTTACAATAATCGCTTATCGGTGTGCCATAAGGAGTAAATCTGGGTACTGAAGTGGTGTTGCTGACTTTAAATTGGAAGCATCCCATGTTACTGCGCGAATTAGCTCATCTGCATGTGCTGCCAGAACTAGGCCAGACTGTCACGCCAAACTCTACCTGTTTACTTTAGTGGGACTGCAGTTTGTTAGATTGTGTACAATTCCATTTAAAAATGTCCTCCCATCAATTTGTAATCCAATCAAATGGTCTGTTATATTAAGATTTTATATAGTCGGTTGGTCTTGTCTGCATCCTAAAAACTCCCTTAAGCTGTATTTAGGTGAGGAAATCTTTTGCTGCCTTCATCTCTGACCGTGCCCAGCACCAGACATACTGTGGATGTTGTCAGAAATCTGTGTAACACCAACAACAGTGATGTCATGGGTGTCCTGGTGTACAGCTGTACATCAATGAACCAAGACGAAGTGTAAGTCCCCTCGACTTAATCGGAAGAGGAACTGCTGTTAACCCTCCTGTTGTCCTCATATTCTGTGTATAGGGGTTTTCAACACAGTGGCGGGTCATTTTGACCCCGAAGACAACAGGAGGGTTAAAGACTTTTTCCAGTTTCCTTTAAACCTCAAAATAAGAAAGAAAAAATGTTTTAAATCGTCCCGAGATTGAGCGAAAATTGCAAAACAAAACAAACCTGCAACAACAACGAAATGGGCACTTGTCCAAGTCAAATTAAATAGTTTTTATACTTGCCACTGACGGGCTCACATTGTTATTCAAAGTGTCTGACAACATAGTGGAAAGCGTCCATACAGAGACAAACGATTGCCGAAGTCTCACTCACAGTATCTCACTGTGAGATGTCACAGGAGGTCACAGGAAGGCGACAGCTCAAACATGAGTGAGTCCGGGGGACAGATTTGGAACAGAGAAAGTTTATTGTAGTATATAATAAACAATGGTTCAAGCGGTGACTTTGGGACGACCTTTGGGGGACAACTGGACCAGAATGAACTTCAGCCAGACAATTTAAGGAGGAAATCCGACACCAAAGCACTTTTTTTCCTGAATAAAAATGCCCTTTCAAGAGCAAAGAGACCAACTCCACAGACTGGAGGTCCTGCTAATGGGTAAAATTGTTTGGTCGACCTTGCCTCAGTACACACAACAGCAAGGCAGTATAGCAGCTAAAGTAGTCGCTAAATTAACCATAAGTATGTAGAAAGTCCTCACATGAAAGAACCGGGATCTTTTCCATAATGCTGTCAGACACTTACACTCACTTATCCTGCCTACCTTGTATTTACATAACAAGTACCTGACGCGTGTGAGAGTCCTGGAATTAGTACATTACCTTGTTGATATTGCGGCTGCTGGTCGGACGCTCCGTCCCGGTGTACTCCTGCCTCGGCTCGACTCGTCCGAGCCGTTCAACAGCGAGAGCTCTCTTAGTTGCTCCTGTCTGATCTCGTCATTGTAGTCCTGCGGGAACAACAGCATGCCTCAGATATTAAAACAGAAAAACAAGAACATTAGTCCTCTGAATGCAACAGCTGCTCGCAACAGCATCAAATTAAAATTATCTCGACACACACAAGGCAACACATGGCGTTTTTCTCCGAGTTGAATAAGAAAGATGGTTACGGTTTGGACACAAGCTGATGACTAAAGTGTGGAAAGGAAAATAAATATTCATCAAAAGCTATGAATTCATTCTTACTAGTAATTATTTGTTTTTCAATTGAAGAGAAACAGGCGATTTTGGTTAACGGAACCAGTGTGCAGTTGTGATTATAAAGTTCGTCTCGACTGAAAGCAGATCAAATTATCTCCAACTCAGATAACAGGGGCCAAATTTCTGGTTCCACAAAATTGTATAGTGAGAATAATAAATGTTGTTGAACATTTTGTCAGCACAGATAACCTGTAATTGACAGTGTCAACAACTCTGTGGGGAATATCACTATCTCCTGGTTGTTTTCTCAACCTGTTATCAATCACGATAAGGATCGTTACACGTACAATAAGGGAGTGGACGAGGCGGTATTCATTATCTTGTCATGGCTGACAGATAAACAAGCCATGTCCAGTCGATTGCACACCCCAGGCGACATTTCTTTGTAATGACAATATCAATGGAGGAAACAACTTTGGTTTGCAGGGTTCTCGACAGACACGTCTGCTCCCCGGCACTGAGAGCAGAGCAGCAAGTCCCAAAAACATTACGGCAAAGAGGTTAAATTCATGTGACCTTTGAAACACTGACACTCATTTAGTTAAGTGTAATGAATCACGTTTGTTTTTCAGGTCAGTAAAATCTGTGGCGGCTGCTAATGTACAAGTTTCACCACAGCATCTCAATGCGGTTCAGACTTGGATTAATCGTACCTAAACCATTTTCCTCATCCTCATGCAGTTCCGCACCGGTGTTTCAGCTCATTAGGTTGCTTCATAACTGAAATTTCATTTTCACAAATCCACAGATGTTCAATGGAAGCAAAGTGTCGAGAACCGGATGCAACATTAATGCACCCGAGAGTTTCATATTCCTAAAACTTTGTTACACCAAATCTGGGCTCCTTTTCCTCACAGAGACGAGCAAACAAGGTGAAAAGGGTCATTTGTCATTTCATGCGATGAACAGATCTTGAAACGGAGAGTTTTGACGTGGACAAAGAGGACGTGGACAAAATCCTCACGAAAGATTTCCCCATCATTTGACACGGTGCACACATGCTCCTGTTAATGAATAAATATAACCAACAGCGTTCTGTTGGTTTGACGGAAATTGGCAGAGCTGTTAATTGTAAATCTGGCAGCTTATGCAAAAGCTCAATAAAGCTGCCAGAGCTTTTTAAAGTTGACTGTTGACACATTAACATGAGTACACAGAGATAAACCCATGTTGAGGTTCCAGCGGTCGGACTGTTTGCTCACTGGGATGAAGTCTCACCTTAAATGACCTTGTGCACACACATCTCCCTTCACAGAGCCACAGTTTGATTCTAAGGTGTTAATATGTGAGGCATGAAGTCGCCCATCACACATAGTTAAGACAATAAGGTGGCTTTTGTAACCTAAATGCTTGACTTACCTGATACACGCCTGCCGGCTGTGTTAACTGATTTCTCGCTACGCCACGGCGACTCCTGCTGTTGTAGTATCTCCCCACCACACTAGATCATTGCATATCTCACCTTGGATTTTTTTTCTAACCAATGTCTCCGTGAAATTAGTGTCTTGGGTAATGGACCATTTATGACAGAACTGGTCTGAATAAATTCTGCAGTTTTATTCAGAGTAATTCCGTGTTCAGCTCTCCTTTGAAGCCTGGAGGCAACAAGTAATATGATTTTACGGAACAAATGTATTTCCCAAAATACAAAATTTAAGAGATAATAAATAAACTCAACAAATAAGTCCAATCGTATAAATAAGTCTTGAGGCCTTTGTTGGATTACCAACATGGTAAAGATTGTTTTTGCATTTTGAGACCAAAACTATAATTGCTCTTCCTCTGATTGATGGATTACTTTTGCAACATCCTAAATTTAATGTCATTGAATACATCACTTAAATATAAACAGCCCTTTAAATAGACTTTTATTACATTCTATGCACAGACATAATTCTTGGATTTTATCAGCTAAAGAAGGTTTGCGACATCATGCTGTGCTGCATAATATGTCACTGATAGATGCCCCTTCGCTCCCAAAGCACATGATGATGGTTGATCTGCAGGCCCGAACACATCTGCAGCAGCTGTTAATCTGCATATTGATTTGGCTGTAAAGTTGTTCTACATGAGCTGCTGATTTCAGACCCTGACACGCCGACTCAGCAGGGTGTGGATCTGCATCTTCATTCTAAAGCTGGTGAAACTAATCATTTTAAATATAATAATCTTCAATTATCTCTTCATGAATATGTGCTTATGTTTCCAAATTTACTGTGTTTCTTTCATGAGGCTTGTACATTCTTACCATGTTGTTTCATGCAGGCCAGATAAACACAGACAACCCGGTAAAACAACATGACTTCATTACCAAGATTGGAATCGAAAGAAAAAGTGCTACAAGCTACCACTCTCTTTTAATTTTATATCTAATATCTGACCCAACTGCTTCATGGAAAGATGGACGAATAGCATCACCGCAGGAACAAGATTTCAGCTTTGGGTGAATGTTTTGGTGCTTATCAAATACAACACGGTCCACTGTATCCTCTGCTGAAAGAGATAATTGAGGAAGCATTCAGCAAAACATACTTTGAGGTCATTTTCCTCAGTTAGGCAACTTACTAAGCGAAAAGAATTATTCAAATGTACTCAGTCTCCCTTCCCCCGTGCCTGTTCCTCTTTGTACCCCCGAGTTAAGTGTTCCAGCCTTTTCTTTTGTGTTACGCTCTCCTATTTTTTTGATCTCTGCATGTTTTTCTTTGGACCTCATTCTTTTTTTTTTTGCCCCATACCTGCCTGATTTGTTTGCCAGTTTGGCCTGAGATCAAAGAACGCTGGCATCCAGCTGCGAGCAGGATCTCCTGCCTGTGTAGTCTACTCATTAGGTTCCTGTTTGCAATTCACCTTTTCTTAGGGTGTGCAACTGACAGCCCAGACAGCATGTCTGTTGTTAGATTCAGCTTCATGGCAGATCCGAGGGCTCCAGTTAAGACAGGTTTTCTCCTCCGAGCGGCTTTAACTGCTGCTAATGCTCAGGTAAACCTGAGTTCTTGGTGGCTAGTTGACCAAACATATGTATTCATTGTTCCTGTTTTGTAGATGAGAGCTCATTGCGAAGAGGCTTTTGTTCAATTGAAGAGGCAAGCATGAGATATCTTGGAGTCGATGTCAAATTAAAGTCTCTATTCAAAGATGGTTGAGAGAACAGGGGAGCAGGTGAGTGGACGGTATGATCGAAGTGCTGCACAAGTCACTCAGCTCCGCTCACCTGCTCTATTGATAACTACATTTTCAGCTGCAACCAGCAGTTTGAGTCACTCGTGTGGCATTGTGGGGCACCGCTACACATCTCAGTGAGCAACACTTGGAGTTAAGTTAGGTTTAATGGTATAATGGCAGGTATAATGGGACACCAGTGGGAGCAGATTGACCACAAGTGCAGTGGGAGTTTTCTTGCTCCTATGGCAGAGAGAAGAAATAGTGTTGCACACCAAGCTGGCTCAAGCGTCCATGTCTTTTAGCAATATCCTAAATTCAGGTGATGTGACCTTTAACTTACTGAGTGAAACAAACTCTCCATGAATTACACACAAGTCTGATGTCCCTGAACAACTGATTGGAGATAATTTGGGAAGGTTACCTCCTAAATATTAGACTGACTGGCTATTTTGACAAGCTTTGTCCTTGCAACTACATAGCAAACAGAGGCGGACTCACTCGTACATGAGACTCCACACACAAAGTTACTATAAAAGTGTACTGCTGTATTAAAAAGGTAAACAGCAGGATGCATTTGCCGTTCAGATGCAGGAAATATCACCTGCAGGCATCTGACACCATGGACACCAACAGATGCCTGCTGTGTTACATTATGTGCTCTTTATCTGCACACCTCCATCGCCTCCGGCAAGATAAAAAATGTTATGCTCTGTATTTTTATGTTTTTATTGACGTGTGGAGGTTACATAAACCTGAACCTGTTTTAAAGTCACATAATATTCAATGAAGTGCGAGACAAAATTGATGGTGTTTCATTGAATACGCATCCTTTTGGTTAAGAAGAGCATTATAAGTTAGCCTTGGAAGGTTTTATTGTTCAATTAAACTCAATCATAACTTTCTTTGCGCCAGCTCTAAACACGGCACACAGCATCCTCATCTTAAGTGATGATTTTCAATCTTACTGATTTAGTTCCTCCCCAGAGTTCTTCTGGTAACAATTCATACGATTTACTAACACTGCTCCAGCACATGTGAAACCATGGCAATATATTCAACCCCAACATGAAGCGTTTTAACCTCTAATATAACCATTCTTTTTTGTGCCTAAACCGAACCAGGCGTTAATGATGCTATTGATACATTATTTAACTATAACAAATGGTTTTGAAAAGTCTTGTAAATAAGTTCTGGTACCAATCACAGTGTCAATTTGTTGCAAATGAGTAACTCATGCTTGTGGACAGCAATCAATTATCCCCTTGTCCAAAGTCTGCGGTTTGTTAGACTCATCCACCCAAGAGTTTTCTCGTTATATATATTGACATCATGAGCATGTTAATAGCCTCATATGTTCTATTGAGTTATGATGGGGGTAACATTTATACGGTCTTATTTTACATTTCTCCAGCACAAAAGTGATGTAGTCACAAGTTAAGGGAAAGAATGATGGTACAGGCTGAGAACAATATTGATATAATTACAGAAAAAGACATAGAAATGATAGAAACTGATAAAAACTGTATCTTCTTACTTTCTCTTCGAAACAGTTTCGAAATGATTTATATCTGGGAGGATGTAAGCTGCTCAGTGCATATGCAGTATCATTATCCTCCTGGCCCAGTGAGCCGACGATGGAGGAACACTGGGTCAATATAGGAAAACGCCGGAGCTCAATAAAACAAACTCATGCTGCACAACTCGTCTATTAAGCTTGTCACGTTTGCAAAGCTTGATTAATATTTACAGCTTGGACTGAGATAGAGTGTACAATATGCACATTAGTTATTGCTTAAATTCTTCTGGCTATAAGGCGCTAAGGTCTGGCAGGTTGTTCCATACTGCAATTTAATTGCTGAACACATTATTTTTTATGTTTAAGTCAGGGTGTGCTTGGTTGTATCATACATTTCCTTTTTGTTAAAAGCCTGTTAAAGAACTTGTAAGTCAACAGTGATGAGTGAGTTTAATAAACACGTTCCACAGAAATCTAGTAAAATGGTAAACTTACCGGTACTAGGAATTTTTTAATCTCCTCTAACGCGTGACTCATGCGGGAATAGGCCTCACCAGGTGGCGCAAAGACTTCAATTA
>CAAKHC010001690.1:20621-34965 GCA_901007825.1 Macroramphosus scolopax | reverse complement strand
GTATTCCACTGCTTATCTCCATCTTCCCAAAGCCTACACTGTCAGTATGTTGTTCGGACATGTAACACGGGTGAACATGTGGAAGAATACCTCCATTTTCTTGGACCTCTGGTGGTTCCAGCAGATGGTCAAACTCCACGTTGATGTGGAACTCGACTGCGACAATGAGAGCAACCTTCAGCAGGATCAGCTGCAGCTGCTGAATGCCTGCAGACACACATATTCATATAACATATTCATGTTAGTGTACGTTTTGTTGTCCAGACACTCTTGAGAGCGAGGCCTAAGCTTCATTACACTGCTACATCTTTGAGTAGAGTGAAGTGCAGACTTTTCTTTGTGATGCTATATGTTGGATAGATTATCAATCTATCATTTTGTCCCATTTATATAACTTACTATTTCTTTGCTTTCCTTTGTTAAGATTTATAAATCCCAAAACCGATATCAGGTCCATTTCTGATCCATTTGAAATGAATATAGTATTGACAACATTTTAAGCTCTTTACAAGAGACATTTTATTCCCAAAAGGTGAATGAAAAGATCCTTTTCTCAGTGAAACGCTCAGACACTTACTGATGTGGTCGATGGCCCCGGCACAGAATTTGCCACAGAACTTTTTGGCCCCGAGGCCCCGCAGGTCGTGGATGGTGAAGGGCCAAAGATGCAGCACGTTGTTCCTGGAGAAGGAGTCTCTCTTCTCTATAACAACCACTTTGGCCCCCATCAAGGCCAGCTCAATGGCGGTCCGCAACCCACAGGGGCCGCCTCCAATGATGAGACACTAAATAAGAGAGGAGGACAAATTGATCTCATTGACCGACACAGAGCGGCGAGCTACATCGTGGTCGCATTAATCACAGAGGGCTCAGAGTTTTCCTGCTGAAGACACTGAGATGAAAAATAGTTTCAATCCCACTTGTTGATTAAAATACAGCGTGTTATATCATAGATCACAAGCACTTTGTTGTCCCACTCAGGCGATTACAGGCAGAGTCTCACTTGGGGACTCTTCAGTAGGATAGACATGACGCTGACTTGTCTCTGCCACCCTGGTGTTTTTAAGAGTATTGTGAGTAAAACAGATGAAAGCTGGTGAAGAGAGTTAGAGGAATGTTTGTCAAACACCTACTTAACTCTAAACCATGCTACAGCCTTTTCAAGGTGTTATTCATGCGTCTGCCTCACCCAAAAATGCATGAAGTCAGTTTTGTTGTGGTTACAGCGTCTGAGAATGTGCCTCAAACATGAGATCACTTTCTTGAACAAAAAAAGTTACGTAAGTGTGCTTGAATCTCTTTCTGGCAATGCTGCAAGTGAACAGACATTTCACTGCTACATACTGGAATAGGGCAGCTCACTTCCTGCTAACCTGTCCATCCATCAACAGGATAACAAGAACTGACGACAGGTTGAGAAGGTGCCACTCATATCAGTCGTGTGAGACAATCAGACTGGGTGCTATTTAGGGAGCACCCAACGCAAGCGGACTAAAATCCAGCTCATACCCTAGATGGCTTTTGCTATGCCACCAAAACTATATTTCTTTTCTTGAAATCTGAGGAGGTTTCACAGACGATGACGGTGATGACGAACAGGAATGTTTTCTGTCGCCTGAGGCGATCAGGATGAGGTGTTCTTGAGTATGAAACTCTCACAGACGGTGGAAACGCTGTTTGCACAAGCCCACGAGTTACTTGTTCATGAGAAATGGTAAGAAGTGTATTGTAGTAGCGTGAAATGAGTCATGTAGAGCTCGAGGGATGAAAGGATGATAACAGCTTCACATGTCATTCACCTGTCTGTCAGTGAGTTTATGTGTGTTTCACTAAGCGGCTCAGTTTATTCAGATTTGCTCTCACAACGCCCGAATATGTTTCATAACTGGTGTAACTGCCACAGGCAGTAATTGTTGGTTTGTTTTAGCCCATTTCCATTCGCGGGTATATTTTTCCATATAGCTGGCTTTTTCAGGAAAGCTTGCGGAACATCTGCTGATTCGGGACAATCACACTTCCTCCCTGCATCCCAACCGGACACCTCACTGTCATCCCGGTCGCTCCAGACCATGTTTGACCCTCTGTTCATTGATTAACTGTCTTCTGTTGGTCAAAGTGTGTCGATCGTAACGAGTCATCTCAATGCCCAAGCTGGCCGATACATAGTTGTCTGTTATCACAAAGATTAGGACGTGAAAAACATGCTGTGTATTCAATATATCCTCAAAATAAAAGCAAACAGAATCACATTAGAATAAGAACACATTAGGAGCTGATTGTGACTTGCGTGTCTCAACTCAGGACTTGAGTGTAAAGACTTGATTTACTTGGGACCTGCAAACAATGACTTGGAAATAATGAGGTGTACTGATAATGACGTGCAGCATTACATAATGAAAGCTTTTAAAAAAGATCAGTTGGCTTCAATACATTTGAGGAGAGTATGTGAGAGTCACCGCCAGCTGTGTGGCAGACCATAAAACAGAGATGACATCACATCCTAGAAGGATCGTCGCTCCAGCAGGAGGTTAAGACGAGGTGCTGAGTGATAGCACATCTGTCTCTGTTAAAGAGTTGAATTGCCATAAAACACGAGTCGTCAGGTTGTGGGTCGCTCCGGGAGAGGAGAAATTAGTCACCAAGTAAAAGCAGATTGTTTGTCCTGTGAGCGATGTGGACCCATGCAGCACTTTACATCAACTATCAAATCTGGCCTGAAAGCTTTGGCTCAGAAATTTAGTTAAAAAAAATCCACACAAAATAGTTTACCCTTGGTAACTTTACTTTGGTTGGGTGTTAAAACAGACTGAATCTGTAAAACTTAGTGACCAATGAAGCATTGAAAGTCACAAATGCTTCGGCCAAAAGGTTGGCACCGCTCCAACATTTTGGGAACAGCCTATAAAGGGCATTGCACAACCTGAGTATAAGTTGGGCCAAATAATCATAGTTGCTGAGTGATGCTGTCTGTCTCTCTTTGCAATAAAAACACTCTTTCAAGCTGGGGGCAGCTGATGCCTGAAGGGTAATCACACTCCATCAATGCTCAGAGGCTGCATGCACGCATGCACGCACGCACGCACACCCTGACATGACTTCATCCGTAGTTGTGGGCCAAGTAATCAGGCCTATTAATGGCATTTTTTTATGATCCCTACAAAAATGTTTGCACAGTGAACTAACATTTTTTATTTAATTTCGATATTTACTTACTGTAAGTTTCTGTTCTTTCGCTAAAAACAAGTAAAGTTTTATCTGCTGGTATCTTTGTAATGTACTGGCTGAATGTGACTGGTTGTTTTCATGTTATTTGGCCCCAGTGTTCAACTGTCATGTTGTTTTCAGGTAATTGGGCTTCATGTTCAACTGGAAAGGTGAGTATCTGTTGTTTGTTGCATTAGATGTTCAGTATGTAGAGTTTTTACTATTTTGTTAGATTTCACAGCACTGATGGTTAACAGGTTAATTCATTGTTTGTATTTTGTCATTAAGCACCTGTTTGACAGCTATCATGGTACGTCTCTTTAGTTTCCCCTCCTGCATGTTGGGAGCTGCTGAAGTGAAAGCGATGACGATGATATCACCTTAGCTACGGCACTCAGAAGTGCCTTTTTATGGTCATTAGGAGGGGCAGAGATCAGACTGTTAGAAACTAAAAAGGAACCATATAACCTGAAGTCACAAACGCACTTCCTAAATCAGAAAAACAACCTTAATGATGTATAAACAGCTGAGGCCCATGTACCCATTATTTCATGCTTTAAAAAAGGTTCACACACAATTTAGTTTTCAGCGCCCACCTGGCTGATTATATCTACCTGCCAAAAAAGAAATCAGTCTTTCAAAGGGCAATTTGACAATCCCTGGCAGTGATTGAAATTATGCATAATTTGTATTTAATATCTTGTATGAAGGAATCATCTCACTCTCTCTGTTGGCTGTTAATCCGTATTAATATTCTTTGTACAGCATTACAGAAAAACATGTAAACCTACCTTGGTGCCCGCACAGGCTTGGCCTTTCTTGTATTCCTGATGGGACATCCTCTTATCCAGCTTAGCCCATAATGCTTTGGCCTTCCAGGAGGTGAGCTTCATCTTCAGACTGCTGTAGAAGCTGCTGTTGTCCTCTGGGTCAAGGTCCAGTTGCCTGCACAGCATGTTGAAGGCCTGCAGAGTTCCCTTACATGTTGAGGCCTGGACAAAGTTCTCAAACAGCTTCCCCACATTATCCTTCTCCTCCTTGGTCTCTCCCATCTTTCCTGACTGCAGTAGATGGTTCGGTGTGCCGAGGCTCCTACTTTCTTCAGTGCTCTGCCAGATGTGGCTACACCCACAGCTTGGCTCACACCGTCATGCCCAGTCTGAGGAGGCAAGACACAGAGTCTGATGTCATCTCATGGCAAACAATCCAAAGGACGCTTCTGGCAGCTGATGTTTTCCATATTATATCATTATGTTTAATTACTCTACTTCAATTAACTTAAGTTGACAACATAACTTATCCGCCATATGAACCCATCGTACCACTTATCAAGAGAGGCACTCCTCAAAGACTCAATATCTCAGCACAGGCACATTTTCAAACGCTTACAGACACACTGATGAGATAGCACTTCACGTAAAGACGAGGCTGTGAGATAAACACTAGGGAGGAAAATCAAGCAAGAAAAGGAAAATGAGCCAGTTCGATGACGTCAGACAGCTGTCGAGCATATTTACAGCTTTTTTATGGCTCCTACTTTATAGAGGTATAACCATGTGAGCTTAGAAAAAGGAGAAGTTTGTGGTTCTACTTTTATATCTGTCAAACTTCTCCTCCACTTCTGCTAGTCAGTAATAAGCATTTTCTTTTTTATCCGTTACAGAATTGCGTTGACATTTTTACGAGTGAGAATCATATATAAAACTACATTGTGTTCTACATTCTGTCTTCAACATTTACTATGACTGCAAGTCAAAGAAGCACCAAGCACCTTCCTTGACTGCAGCACGTACCACGGCTGAGCAGGCAGGGAAATATTTTTCTTGTGTGCAAATAGAAGCACAAGTTTTTTAAACTAATATAATGGAAACTAATTTGATCTGATGCTGAATCAGTCCCCCTGGGATGTGTGCTTTCCGTATGCTTCCATATGTCTATGTGTGAAACACACTTTTACCAAAACACACACTTGAATCAGAATAGAGCCAAACTGACAGAATTAAATACAATGAAGTTTCTATTTCCTTCAATCGGCCATCAAGCATTCCGAAAATCAAGCCGGTAAATCTGTGCCAGAGCTCGACATCAAAAGGGGAACTTTTCGGCATTAAGCATATGAATGCCTGCTTGGGTGGAGCCCTCAGCTTCCGTGAGTTTTGGGTGAAGTCTGAAGCCTTTGATATTTTAATGTCCCAGGGAGCAGGATGGGCAGGGCCAGAGGAGAAGCCAGGCAGGACTCCCAGCAGCCCCCCACAGTAATCAACTATTGCTGTCACTCCCCGCCCGAGGGCCTCAGGTGGCAACATGACTGCATCGGGAAACTGTTCAGAGCTCTTTAGCCAGGGTCCAATGCACAACAAAGGTTAGCGTCTATACTCAATAACTCAGCCTGCTCCATCCACCTTCACCTTTGTAGCATCAAAAACCTCTTGTTGGACCCCCCAAGGCCTTTAACAGCAGACAGTCAGCTACAAACACAGAGTCCACATTCCTTTGCCACGTGGCTTAAAGGGCTCTGAACTGATCCATCAGAATGAGACCAACACTCTGCTATCCCCGTCACTGGCTCCACCAGCCAGCCTGTCAAAGGACCACCTCCATGATTTTAGGGGGGATTTCACTCTGATTGTCAATGAATGATGAGTGTTGACTGAGACAGGCACGATATACGGTGCAGGTGCTTTAATCTTTCATGCGTGGCAGGAGATTGCGAAGGGAAAATTGCAGAGTATTCCACCATGTGGTATGTGGAGTGTTTGGGGCCAACACAGTATATCTACGAAGTCTCTGTGAAGTCATTTGACAGTTGAGTTAAAAATAAGTTACTTTAATGTAATCAGATGTCAACTGCTGTCAGAAACAGAAACACAGGTGAACACAACCAACTTGGTAACTGACATTGATTGAATTTGTATTAAACGGCCAGTGCTCAGACCTTTCTACTGCCATTAGTGGAAAGTTCAAATGAAGACATTCTGACTGCGCTTACACCAAGAAGAAAAAAAAAAAGACACAATTATTGGAACCATCTGTTGTACGAGTTTACGTCGACTAATGAAAAGGTACCACTAACCGTCTTCATAGCCAAGTCAGTGCTCACAATCAAACTAGATTGTCTCAGACAGTCGCATGACTTCATCATCTCTGTCTGACAGAATGGAAAGTCACTTGTGGGCAGACAGAACGAAGCCACAGAACGGCTGTTAAAATACAACAAGTGGCAGACGAAGCGGAAAGAATACATATGCAGACATACACCATAGCTGAACCATGTAATGCCGTGGAGGATCAGAGAGTTTCATGGCATGCTGGTTTAAAGTCAGTTTAGAAAATTATCTGGTTGAGTGAATGTTATCTGTGAGTATCTTTCAACCATATAACTCCTGATATATAAAGTACCATTTCACCATTCGTATGTATACTACATATAATGTGTTTCATTGCATTGTTCTGCTGTCATGTATATATATTTATAACAGCATTGCTGAGTGCCTGAGAGACGCATCAGCCTTCTGAATGCTGGAGGGGGAATGTTAAGAATTTACCTGTTACACCTGGACTCCTGCACAAAAGGAAAATAAAACTGAACAGGCACATACAGGCTTTCATGCACACACACACACAATATTTTCTGTCATTCGACTAGTCGATTGCCGATAGACCCCGGCCAACGTTATAGTCGTAATTCATATTTCCTTGGCCCATGCTGCACCCTCTCAACCAAAACTGGGGGAAAAGCTGCTAACAAACAGACAGACAAACCAACGCCAGTAAAAACACAGCCTCCTGATGGAGGTAATCATGATCCCACAACGAAACTAAGAAAATGACCTACGGGGATGGGAGTGAAAACTCTGGATCACACTCTATTCAACTCACCTCTCGGTCCCTTTTTATGTCTGCATAATAACAATAATTTATTGTATATGCCCTCCTCAAACTGGCCATCGCTTTGAGGAGGCTACAGCTACATGCTACAAGCCAAGGACAGTCCTACAAACAAATACAGTGTACAGTAACTTTGACACAAACTACTATTGAAAACCAAAAGAGACACAGAGTCAAAGTGACGTACTTGTCTGTGCAGAGCACATAGCTTCAGGCTATCAGAGTACAATAGGAAGTTGACAACACAAGGAAAACATTGGGAGTGCTGGGAAATGCACATAGAGCAAAAGTAATTACAGACTGGACTGAAGAAAACCAGGAAGGAACCCTCTGCTGGCCTGATAAGCAGGCAGTGTGCCTCAGAAAACAGAGCAATCATGTGGATTTCAGCCTGCGGGCCCGGCCCATCACCAGGCACCAGAGTGAGCAACACAGTGTTATCTCAGCTCTCCGAAATCAGGCTGCATGTTGGGTAGCAGTGCCAAAACAAGAGGGGATCTGCCATGAACAAGATAGAAACTTTGGCAGTGAACTTCGGGGAAAAGAACAGGTAATTTACACAAACAGTAGCAAGCTTGTGAAGCTGCTGTCTGCGATCAGACAGCGAGGTGTGTTCACCGCATGGCGCCTTTAGAGAATGATTTATCTGGACACACTGAGCACAGAACTACCTCTGCCCGGCTGCTGTCACAAACAATTGCCTTCAAGAATCTCTGACTCTTTGCTACACGTTGTTCACCTCAGCTGACCATGTTGAAGCGGGCCAGCCGGCGGGCCAACATGGAAGCCACAATAACGGACATCCAAATAAGCTTTATCCACCTTAAGTTATTATGGGCAATGTAGGACCACAGGATGATGTGTGAGGTGAATAAATTCAACTCGGGCAAAACATTTGCATGACCCTGGGTCAAACCTGATGGAGTCAGTCTGATCCGAACTCCAGTTGCAAATCAAACATATGAAAAGCTGTTTGTCGTCTTGTGGACGGACCTGACGAATCATGGATTGATTCCAAACTCGACTCAAGCTAAATGTCAGCCAAATAACTTAATTTGTGTAACAACACAACCAGAACTCTGACTTCATTCCTACATTTTGGTCCGAACCGGCCCCGTGGGTATCCATGCTCCAGTGTGAAACTCACTGAGCTGCGTCAATATTTGGACAATGATATGGACTCTGACAAGACTTCCGACATATCTGGGACTTCCACAAGTAAAAGAGCTCCTATACGGTTCAGTTGAAGAGTTGGACTTGTCTTGCCAGAAAACAACTCCTACCCGACTGACAAAGTAATTCCCTGCGGGGATCAATGAGGTTTTCCTGTTCTGAATAACTGGTTGCTGGTGCTTACTGCTCGTGTTGTGTTGGGAGAGGTTTGACAATAAGTGATTTAGCCTGCAGGCAACAGTAGATTCAAATGAAGGAGGGGTGAGGTAATGTGAAACTTGACCGTTACATATCACAACATCCGACACAGTGCTTCTTTAACATAAAGCCGTCCTACATGTGTCATTCTGAGTGATTACATGAAATGTAGCAACTGACAACATTAGTAAGGCAAGACAGCGCTAAATGTCAAACACTGGCAGCCATCTTTCATTCATTCATCTCAGTAAAGGCGTTTACATGACAGCGTTACAGTCCGCCAAGAATAGAAGAGTTTTTATGTCAACAATTAGTACAGCCAGGCTTATAATAGAGTTTCATGTTGCAGAAGGAAATAGCACATGACATGCAAAGATAAACTGGAACCTGTAAACAAGAGACCCCGACTGCCGCAAGTGTGAATGTACAAACTGTTGGCAGTCAAATGTTCTGGGTTCACCTCCTTTGACTGCTGAAAATCCTGGCAGCACACGCAGACTTATCCCATAAATCAAAATCAATATATTTGAAATGGCTATTTGGAAACTTTGACCTCACTGAGAAACCAATAGATCTTTATATGATGCATCAGTTTACATTACAAAAGCTCCTGGCACCATAAGACAGTGTCTGAGCTCCCTGAAACAACTCCCATCCAAACTCTTCCTGCAGAGTGTGTCACACTTCCTGTCCAGATCAGAACTCGGAGGAGAGCTGCCTCTGTAAAATTCCATTTCAGTGATTGCAAGGTATGACTAAGACATGATTGAGACCATTCCCACTGTGACCAGTCCCTGCCAGCGGAAGCCAGTTAAGGACGTCCTGGAGAGAATTTGCAACCTCAATCTGGCTCATCTACAGCTGTTGGACTAGATACCCCAACATGTGGTTCAATGTGGCAAAAGCTTTGAAGACGGCACATAATGTTCCATTTAGATCTGATCAGAATGATTATTACCAATACGATGTGTGCTGATGGTTATTGATGACTACATTATAATTGTAGCATTTATTTGAACTCAGCATAACACTTTAACTTGGTCTCTTTTTGTGTGGGTGTTGCATGCACAGTGTTGATTTTTGTGGTGAGGAACAAGGAAGGAAACATATTGCAGAGAGGAAAGAAAGTTTACAACGCCTCTCTGACAGTCATGAGGACAGTCCTCCACTCAGTCACTTAATGGGCTGCATGAAACACAGCTAGATTGCTTTTATCCCCAGCATGACATCCTCACACGTTTTACTCTGAACGATGAGCCGATTGAACAATACATTAATCATTTATCAATCCAACTGATTCATAACATAGTGTTTATTTGAAACTAAAAAGTACTGAAATGCTTTTGGGTCTCACATACAAGGCATATAATCACCATACATTTTAGAAACTCTAGATCTTTATGATTTGTGCCTCCCTTGGCTGCTTTCTGTCATGTTATTTTCATCCCCACACTGTCGTTAAGTTAAACTACTGTAAAGCTGGTAATTACAAACTAAAAATGAAACACGGGCAAAAACGCTGAGTAGCTGAAATGTTCTATATAGTACGAGTAGAAAAATGTGGGAGCTTGCATGTACAGTTAATGTCAACTGAGTTGTTCTGTTTGGTTAACTTCCCTCTTAAGGCTCTTATTTATATACATACAGCCCTTTTTCTAGTTAATGTTTGTACATATTTTTCTCCATATTTCCTGAATGTGCTGAAAGGAAGGAATCATGGATCAGAGTGAAACCAGTAATCATTGTGCATGATCAGAACAAAAGCCCTGCAGCCCTCTGGCAGAAACACTGTTTTGTAAAGCATTTGCCAGAAAACAACTTATCTTACTGAGCAGCTGTTCTTTGTGGCATTAAACACATTTTAGACACATTTTTAGAGATTGTGTCCAAAAATAAACCATTTACTATATATAGGAGATGCTTTTTAGATGTAAGCAGGTTCTCCGGCAGAGCCACTTTACATTACAGTTTCATTTGGATGTATAACCTTGGCTACGCTTCATCTTGTTTGGGAAATGATTGCTCATACAGCAGTGGGAAGAAGAACTACCACTATTTGTTTTCATGACCCTCCTTAAATAGGTTCATCCTGCAAGACGTATGAATCAGACCAGCAGTGCAGACGTCTTGTGCGGTATGTGGCAACAGGGAGAAGTGAAATAAGTCCAACTGAAAATCGTATAAAGACTTGTACATTAATCTCAAAATACTTTTAATGACAGGTGTTTATCTTGCTTCATCAGATATCATGTGCTGATTAAAGGTTCAGCCAGGGGTGTGGCTAGAGATCTTTGGCCCCAGGGAAACACAGAATCATGGACCCTCATAAACCAATAATGATGTGAGTATCGATCTTGCATTCTTACGATCCCATTGATTCAGATTAATATTTAAATAGGTAATTTAGGTCAAATGTGTATTTTATCATGAACAGAGGACACAGCACAACGTGCTATAACCAGGATCTTCTCTAAACAATACCTGGTTGATAGGAACTATTTCTACTTCCGCTTGTCTGACCTTCAACAAAGTCATGTGTGGAGTCATTTCAGATGTCAGAACAGCAACGACGCTGTGTTTGATGTGTGTGGGAAGACTGCCAGGTTCTGTTGGAACACCATAGTCACCATGTCAAGCATCTTAAACCTCACAAGACTGAATATTATGAGGTTACGAAGCCGCAGTCTGAAGAAGAGAAAAAATGTGCTGGTAGAGCAAGACAGACTTTACTCCCTTTGCAGCGACATGGATTATCCAGGTATTCAGAGAGAGCGTGCAGCTATTGGTGACGTTCACTGACCGTGATTCACGTGTGTCTACGCTGCAGTTTGTATGTTGATGTACAAATCCAGAATGCTTTAACTTGAAATTGATATATCTCAGCAATATATATATAAATATTATAAATATATAAAGGACCATGGGGAATCAAAATTATCAGCTTTGTACGGTATGAATGACGTCATTTTTCAGGACTGTGCAGAGCCCATCTTCTTTTAAGCCTTCGTAAATAAAAGAATTACCATCACACATGGGCGGATGCTGATTGTTTAAAAACTGCCAATATTCGCCCCGATTAGTTGGATGGTCGAAATCAGATCGATGGCAATAACAGCCTTGAACTGTAAATGATCAACCAATTCCAATGTGTTTTCAGGGCCCGGGTCACAGCAGGGCCCCTGAACCACACCCCTATAGGTTCAGCAGTGAATTTGAACAGGATCAGTAGCTGGTTATTGCCCTGCAGTTGTACTAGAACACATTAACAGGCAGTTTATGTCACTCACCGACCTCCATTCAGTAAGCTGACAACACCACACCTTTCTTTCTTTATTTATTTTGCAGTTTGCGTCAGGCTGATAGCTTTTTACAGTCTGGGAGCTGCTGAGCAGGTGGAGTAAGCCAGAAAAGAATTAAAAACACTAGGCACAATTCCTTTACTTGTACCAACAGGACCACTTTTGGTTAATGGTGGGATTTAAAGAAAAAAAGAATTGGTAGTGGATGGCCATTTACCTGTTTACACTCTTATGTGAACTCACAGAAAAGCAGTCAGTCCAGTTCAAAAGTGATTTATGGTCAAATTCTTCACATCAGCATAACAAAAGTGTTGGTTTCGCAAGTGGAGATAAGCTTTTTTATCAGGGAGCAGAGAGTAGCCCAGATGTCTGACTCCTCTCAGACAGTGTTCATTCGCAATAAAATGAAACCCTGATTGCAGCCCAATATCAGCAACAGCTGCAATGTGAACTGTGTTGTACCCGCTTATCACTGGGCCACAACTTCAAAATAAAGTTGCGCCTGCAGGTGTCTCAACTTCAAATGCGACTCAGGTCAAAAGGCGAAAAGGGTAAAACAACTTACCCCGGGACAAACCACACTGTCCTTCCCTCCGGTGTCCTCGGTGAAGCGGTCCTGGACGTGAGTGGGTTCAGCCTGACAGCCAGAGGTTTGTTTCCCTGTGTGTCCAGAGTTTGAGGGCGGTGCTCGAACTCCGTCACATCCCACAGCTGCTACCGAGGCTGCTGTTTAATCCGGGCGAGCCCAGAATATTTCTCTTGTTCACCACCTGACCGACCACCAGCCCGAGAGTTGTCCTCCAGAAATGCCTAGCAGAGACTCAGTTTACCCGGTTGAATGTGCGCGGACTAACGGACAAACTATATTAATTCAGTACACATGTGACAGGTGATGTAAGAGAATCGCAAGCATCGAGAAATCAAAAATCTCAGAAAACAAAAGTAGTTTCAAAGAAACAAGAGGGAAACTTCCAGGTGTCGAAAAGCCACTATTTTTGTACCACATGGCGCCAAAAGTCCACGAACCTCAGTTTGAGAAACAACTTACACAATAAATTAAAATGTAGCTTGTCAAGAGAAACAACAGTTTATGCAACACAATAAAAACTCGCTCAGACACAACATGACTGCAGCACAGACACATTTACTATGAATGATATACCGCCATCGTGTGGTCAGACTGTGAAACTACACACAGGTAGTCTGATTTAAATAAACTGTCCACCATGATTGTGTTGTCTGGAAGTTATATCATACGATGCCCGTAGTGTTTTTCTGAAATGTTTGGGATTTCTGCCTCAACCAGAAAACTGTAAATGTGACTTCTTATGTGTCTCAGCTTCTTTTACAGCTGCCGTCTACACCTGAAATAGTAGACAAGCACAGGTGTTACTAATGGCATTAAGAGGCCTGTGCCAGCTGGATAGAACCGAACCTTAATTAATGTCATTAGCATCACCTGTGTTGTGACTGAACAAAACCGTAAAGGAAACACTTTTCATGGTTGCAGCCTTTTTCAATGTGTTTAAGTAAAACCTCAAAAAACAAATTCTTGTGTGCTCAAAGATCTTATTGCTCTCAAATTTTGCAAACAAATTTGTTTACGTCACTGTTAGCAAGCATTTCTTCTTTGCAAAGATAATCCATCACTTACAAAGGTTCAGAATTTCAAAATGGTGATTAAAAGCCAAGATCACTGCACTGGTGTTACTGATGATGGGGTCAATAAAAGGTCATCCAAAAACCCTCCAGGTTTGTCAGTGCTACAGATGTCACAAGCCAGCATGGGTGGTGTTGGCATGTTGCAAGCTGGCATGACAATCTGGCAATTTGTAAACTGCCTTAGAAGTTGGTTCCAGCAGTTTGACACCACAACCAACTGCAACTGTTCGAGCATGCAACATAACGTTACTTTTCAGCATCTCGAAGTAAATCAATTATATATATTTTCATTTCACTTCGTTAACTTTGATTAAGTTAGGTGAACATATGAAACGAGTATTTCTGGCCAGGCTATCGTTTTCTTTAAGCAAGCTATTGAGAGCTTTAAACTGTTTGCGGGACATTTCTGCGCTCTTCAGTGACGGAGACGCATCAGCTGCGGTGACGCTGTTGAGGTCTCCGCATCGCCGCCGCGCCCTCTTCATCGTGCAGCAGCAGCAGCAGCAGCAGCATGAAGATGATGATGATGATGCGGGACGCCCTGCTTGTTCTGGCTCTCACGGCTCTCTGCAATGGCATCCTCCCTGATATAGTGGACTCGGGAATCCATCACATCCCGCAGGACAATACGGCCCAAACGGACCAGGACAGCACGTTTGTGCAGGTGGAGCAACTGCCGGAAGACAAGCAGCAGGAGACCGAGGAGGGACCTGACCAAGTAGGAAGCCAGCTGCACCTCTCTAGCTCTTAGTTATGACATAGCATTATTCCATGTTCCATGTTTGTTCATGAATATAGAAAAGCTTCATTATCTACAATATGAAGTAACTTCTCAATGCACTTCTGTACCCAAAAACTGCTGTAATCCCTTATAATCTTTTTGATCTTTTTAGACGACCGAAGACAGTGTCACTTTCAGC
>CAAKHC010001690.1:8326-20601 GCA_901007825.1 Macroramphosus scolopax | reverse complement strand
GTTTGTGCAGGTGGAGCAACTGCCGGAAGACAAGCAGCAGGAGACCGAGGAGGGACCTGACCAAGTAGGAAGCCAGCTGCACCTCTCTAGCTCTTAGTTATGACATAGCATTATTCCATGAACAGCCTTTGTAAGGGGGGTGAAACATTCAATGTTTGTTCATGAATATAGAAAAGCTTCTTGATCTACAATATGAAGTAACTTCTCAATGCACTTCTGTACCCAAAAACTGCTGTAATCCCCTATAATCTTTTTGATCTTTTTAGACAACCGAAGACAGTGTCACTTTCAGCCCTCATCCCCATAATATCACTACACCTGCTTATGAATCTGCCAACTCATCAGTAAATCAGGTAGGATTTTTAAACAGGAAGCAAGAAGGAGAGTATTCACACTGTTTGTAACATATAGATGTCCTACCTCCTCACAGGAGACAAACAACATTGCTACTACAACTGTCCTGTACAGTGACCTGGAAAACCATATTGGTAATGTAAGTTCCTTCTCTTTCAAATGTAAACAGTCCAGTGAAAACATGCCCCCTTAGTGCTCAGTTTCAAAAGACCTCAAGATGCATAACGTAATAATATCTGGTAACTGTAGCTGCTTGATTGACATGATGTCTGCAATGAATCACACAGACAGGCTGTACAGTGTCCTTGTTTTCATTCAACTCTAGTCCTGGTTTGTTTCCAAGATGAATAAAATGAAAGATGGAAACATTCTAATGAACAGCTTATATGCATTTGTGAAAATGATGACTGCACAAAATGGGTAATAACAGTTCAAGACATCTGATATGTGATCTGGATCTAAATTTAAGGATTTAAGCAAAAGTCCAATGCAACAAAAATGCAAAATTCATATGATGAGAGGCTGTATGGCAGCTTGTTTCCTGAGAAATGTAAAACTGAGGCTGTCACAAAATATTGAGTGCACACTAATGTAAGTCCTTCTCCTGCCTGTGTAGGAATGCATCACTGATGAGGACTGTGGGAGGGCGAGGTACTGCCTCTACAAGACATACAATTCCAAGTGTTTACCATGCAAAGCCATCGATGTGGTAAGTGAATTTAAGTTTGTTAAGTTGGGATAGACAGGACACACTGTCTGATATAATCTGTTCATCCAGTCACTTCCGTCCAGCTTGGGTTCCTCTTTGCAGCATTGCAGTGTGTCCACAAGTGTAATTGGAGTGCGTTGCTCTTGAGCTTCACAGGAAAGAGCCGCACGTGTCAAGGTTAAACAAGAAACTCTTCCATGCCTTTTGCTCCCTCAGTGGAGCAATAAATATCGTTAATGACAGTCTGTTCAGCAGAGACTCCGCCGTCAGTTTTATTGAAGACTGACTAAATTAGAACTGCTGATTCTGTGGTGTCCTCTTTGGATGAACTGGTCTTGTGGACGCAGGGTGAAAGGCAATGGTGAGCCATGGAGGTGCAGGCAGTCTGCCAAACAAGAGTACTTGGACAGGGATAATAAGTACACACAGAGGACGAGATGTGTGTCTCGCCCTGCATGCTTCAAATGTACCAGAACACGGTTTACTGTGCAGTATTAGGGATTTTTTTTCACACTGTTATCAGATGGTGCAAGTGTTATTTCATTAATGGACTCGAGACATAAATCTGTATCAAATGAAAGATGCCTGCTGAAATATATTTTAGTAAAAAGAAATGTGGCTACTTTACCTTATTTGCATTACGTTTGAATACAGCTGTTGTTTCAGCCCTGCACTAGGGACGAGGAGTGCTGTGGTGAGCAGCTGTGTGTTTGGGGTCAGTGCAGTCAAAATGCAACCAAAGGAGAAGCTGGCAGCACTTGTGAACAACAGAAGGACTGCAGTCCAGACCTCTGCTGCGCTGTCCATACAGGTACGAAAATACATGTACAAACAGGTACCATAAAGTACACAGTGTACACTGCTCAGTCTGAAAAGGATTCGACACCCCCACCAGATGTGCTTATTATAAAAGTATAAATCAAGGAGAAAAAAAATACATTATTATGCCTGGATAATAATGCATGTGATATGATGATGGGTCATCATTGTATCTGTGTGTTTTTAGTGCTGCTCTTCCCCGTCTGCTCTGTCAAGCCCATTGAGCGGGAGCGCTGTTTGAGTACCGTCAACCACTTGATGGAGCTGTTATCCTCGGATGTCCAGAATGGGCGACCCAGAAAACACTGCCCTTGTGCTGGAGACCTCCACTGCCAGCACCTTGGGTGAGTACGGTGGCCTTGTGCCACTGTCGTTTACCTTCAGAAACTACATGCAATAGCACATTATGTCTTCAATTCTGCATTTGGATACTCTACTTTCGGCAACTTTTATCCCTTATAACATCTTGTTCTGATTCCAAACTGTCGCTCTCCATCCTGACAGGCGAGGGTCCATGTGCCTTAAAGCAGAGGACCGAAGTGAAGAGGACCTGACAGACAGTTTATATTCTGAGATAGACTACATCATCTAAACAATAACACAACACAGGTTTCCGCTGTTCGCTTTGCTTTGCAGACTAATTTATTTGCCCACGAAAGCAATAATTCTACAAAGTTGTTTTGCTCTGATTGAGGTTTACATGTGTGAAAATGTAACGTCACCAACAAAAAACTATTATTTGAACAACTATGCTATTTGCTTCATCTTCTGCAGTATTATTGTAACTCCCACCATTATTGAATGCTAATTTTGAGCTTTAAATGAAATGAAGCACATTGAATGGGACCCTAGTCCGAACAGCAGTAGATCACGCTTCTCATCATCTCAACTTTTTCACCAGCTGGTAGTAGTTGGAGGTGCAGCGCTGGATTATCCTTTAGCAGGTCGGAGCAAAATGAGTTTGTAGCCTCACTTCATTAAACTATGCACTATTACAAATAGCACGCACAATCATGCTTTATGTACTTTAGGAGCAATAAAAGAAAATCAGAGGAGCAGACACTAATCATGTTGTCTACGATTCAAATAACTGTAATCACCTACGTGACAGACATCCATGAGATGTCTAATGTACAGTATGTCATACTGTACATTAACGGCCATATTGCAGCTTTGAAAGCTTCCTTTCATCATTCTTTCAGAATAAAATTCTGTGCTTCAATATCTTTAAGGTCTCTGTAACCAACTTTTGTCTGTATTTTCATTCATGGCAAACTTTAATCTTTGATCGTAGCGATATCACCTTTCTTTGTTACACATAAGAACTGTACTTTTTTTTGCCAGGTTCTTAGCAATTTATTAAAAGTTATGTTCATGGCTGAAGAAGTCAGTCCATCTGCCATGCTGCGATCGTTTATTGTATCTGTGTGTGTTCTGTGTGTTTTGCCCTGATCAGTCCATCCTGCAATGCTGTAATTCATTGTTGTTTGTATTTATACTGTATTTATTCAGTTGTTTCATTTATGTATGTACTTCACTTTTAGTACTCTACAGCATTAGGTTTTTCTTGTTTTGCAAAAATATACTCAGGTATTTCACTTCACTGTCGAATGTAAGTAATCTAACCACCCTTGATGAGTTATTGACACATATTCAGCCATTAATGATTTAAATATGATAAAGGGTTATATGGGGGAAGTTTCAGAACTTTCAGTTGTAGGACAGTAAATTCTGTCTATTCAGCACTCTTTTCATTTGTACTCCTTATCCTGCAAGTCAGGTGCAAGCTTATGCTGTACTTATACATAATCCTTATGAGCCTGAAATCAGACAGAATTTTCCATCTTCATCAATAAATCTGGATGGAGTTGGTGGATTCTGGACTCTGGAATGAGAAATATTCAGAAGGAAAGTAAATTGCTGAGACTCAACACTAATTATCCCAAATAAGCCATATTTTTTGCTCTGTGTGCATTAAGTTCAATTAAAATTTTGATTTGTGAAGCCACTGCAGTGAACGCTGGATTGTAAATTCTGTGGTCCTAAAATACATCAGCTCCAAACATTTTGTGATACTTTGTGTTTTACTGTTTCAACATCCAGCCTGGGATGTATATTACTAATGCACTCAATACTCGTGGCTGCCTGTGTGTGTGTTTATGTATAAAGTAAAACCTCTGAATTGTACTTTAGCACCTGAAACATCACAAGCAGATTGTTTAACTCTAGCTTCCAAAAAATACATTGCTCTGAACACCAAAAGATCTTCACTTTAAATTCATGTGTGATATAATGAATTCGAAAGAAAAAAAAAAAAGTATTTCAATTAATTTTCTAAAATCAGAAACTATTTTCACACAGGATTTTATTCTCAAAGAAATAAACAACAAAAAAAAGAATTTCTTCAGATATTGGCATTTCTACAGTGAACAGCTGGTGGCCGCATCAGAAGCCCAGAGGGGCCAGGACGCTGAGCTTCAGTCCTCTGAGCCGTAGCCCAGGCAGACTGAGAAAGACCGGCAGGCTTTCTACACCCTCTGGTGTAAATCTATCAAGTAGCAACGGGTAGAAGTGCCAAAACAACCTCACGCTCTCTGCCAAAAACCCAGAGAGAGCTCTGTCCCCTCAGTACAACACCACACATACACACATGCGGATGACACTGAAGATGTAGACCCAACTCACATGGTGCAAAAGAAATTCTCTTTCTAAATTAAAGGTTAATACAGATAACATGTGGGTCCCTGGAGTCGCACAAGACCTTATTAAATGATTGAAGTCTGGAGCAAAATAATAATTTACAGAAACAAAACAATTAGGTTCCTAACATGGTCTCTACTTGGTTTTGTTTAATTGTACTTTGTGTGAAAAGGACCAATAGCCAAAGTATCACTAAATCTAGTGGAAGTGATATAACAGAGGCAAAGCTCCTATAAAGCACAAAGAGCAAAGGGTAAAGACAACCCATAACAACACAGGACTCTGGCAATATAGGAGCATGAGAGGAAGAGAAATCATATCTCCTTTACATAACTTTTGCTTTTTGTTGCTTCTCAAACTTCCCAAAGTCGCTGAAAGGTGAGGTTTGCCTCATCGGGAGAGGTGAGCCATGTAAGAGAAGAAGTATTTCTCTGATTGAGTGGTGTTCAGGAGTTGTGAGCACATAAAGAACTTAAAAAATGACCATAGAGGAATCCGAAACACTGACAACAACAGGAAGATGAACACTCTGGGACAAGGAGCAAAGAGGTGCTGAAGGAGACGGGAGACTTGAATAGACAGGATGGAAGCCTTCCAGCCCAGTTTCACAGATCTCACATATCTACCTCCATCTCTGGAGCTTAAAGTTGGATTGATTTGTCTATACAGTATTTGATTCTTCTTCTGTATCGAACAGCTTTTGAAATTCCCTTTAAACTTTACAATACAATACACTATAGTGCACAACAGGGTTTGTGAGTCAGTCCTGGGGCTCAGCGTGGAGGATGAGAGCATGTCAGCTTCAACACGCTGCTTGATGTTAAAGTCATTTTCGGTCCGGACACTCAAAACGGAGTCCCACAGCTGGGTTGCTTTGCTTCAGCAGCCAGATGATACAGATGTGACTCAGTCCTGCCCCGAGTCTTTGGCAGGGCCTCCATCCAGGTAGATCTTCAGGGCCTTCTCCTTCCGTGGTGAGTAGCTGACACGGTGTCCCGTCTTAAGCAGACGGCTGCTCTCCTTCTTCATTAGTTCATTGCGCTCATCCTCTGACAGCTCCATAGGTTCCTCTGTGCTGTCCCTGCAAAGACACAGATCATTGCAAAGGTGACTCAAAGTGACTAATGTTTTTACAGGTTGGAAGCAGTTCAGTGAGGAGGCATTGTGTTCATCATATTCATGTTATTTTGATGAAAAAGTTGAAACAGCGGCAGCTTAATTTGTGCCGGTTGCCAAAATAAGAAACAGTTTTGAGATTCTAAATGAATCACTTGGTGACAGCTTTCAGTTGTATTGAATAATTCCGCCACAATTATGGATTTGTCTCCCTGATGTAACTACATACACTACAAATGAAAAGTTGTCAAACACCTCTGTTTTATACAGCTTTGATTCATTTGTGGTAGCCCAGTGAACAACCTGATCTGATCTACAGGAAAGTGATTTAGGCTACAAAGTTTAGGCTACCAAGAAAACATAAATATGTTTTAAGTAATAATAATGCAATGGATTGAGAGATTAGAACATTTCTGCAACAATAGAGGTAAATGAAGCCTTTCAACGTTTTCACTGCACTCCCCTATATCACATCATCCTAGCAAGAAAAAGGCCATTAAGCAGGACATGGTAAACCTTTAAAGTGCATTTCTTTTCTGTTGGAACATCACAAAGTTTCAGTTGCACAGTTTCCGCCAACATCAAAAGGGTCTTGGAAACTGGAGGAAACTGTCAGGAAGAGGTCTGGCAGCCACAATCAGACGACAAATTTCTGAGCGTCTACATCTTAAAAATGATTTTTTGGTCAAAGTATGATTCTCTATTTTGTTCATACTGGATTGTCATTACAAGCTTGTACACGGAGATCATTTAAACCTCGTGCTGTTACTTGAGATTTACGATCTACTAAAAGGAGCTATATGTAGTCCTAAATGTCATCTGAAATTAAATAAAGTTATGTAATGTTATGTTATGTAATATGTAATTAGTTATTTTACCTATAGAAGACCACAGCTCCATCATCACAGATGTACAGAGGCCACACGTTTAACGTTGACACCTTTGGGTTCCAGTCCAAATCCTGATGGATCTCCAACACAGAAATGTCACAGGGAAAAGTGCCTCTACCCTGCAAACAACAGACGAAATGGTACAGAGGGTTAGCATAAAGCAACAACAGTAAGTGTTCTGTGGGAGGCAATGTGTCTCACATACCTTTGCAAACTCCAGGTTTTCAAGAGGAATTTGACTCATTTCACTGAGCTGCAAGCAGAATAAAGAAATTAATCACAAATGGTGTTATAATTCACTCTGAAAGGTATTTATGTAGTATGACCACCTGCCTATCAGCTCCCCCTAAAATACTCATCTTCCACAAATAACTGATTGACACTGATTTGAGTGGGGATTAGTGTGCTGATTGTGTCAATGCCATCTTTCTGAGGTGCAGTGAAAGGTCAGAGACAAGGAAACAGACACAAGGGAAGGCAGTGCATGAACAGAAACTAGGAGGGAAAACTTACATCAGGAGACGGACGTACCTTATCCTTTAGTTCTTCTACACTGCTGCTCTCCAGAATCACCTCCTGGAAGGGCCCCAGCTTCATCGTAGCAGGGGTCCATCTACGGGTCAGGACAGCCAGTTGCGACATTGACTTCATCTTCTCTGGTTCTGGGAAGCAGATAAGAACAGAGATAAGGTTGTATTCTGACCAACTGTAATTACGAAGCCTTCACTGGAGAATGTGAGCAGGGAAACATGTTTTCCAGCAATATGGTGTAACTTTTATCTGCTGGCATTATTTCAACCTTGTTATCTCACATTGGAACTCCCTTTTGTTTACACCAATGTGAAAAGGGGATTTCATTTTCAAACAGTGGCTTGACAAAACAGCTTTTGTATATGTTATACACCAGAAACACACGTACAGTGTATGCAATATGGTTTGCACTGTATATAGCACAGCAGTTTACCTTTAAGCACTTCCAGGAAAACTTCCCAGTTGGAAGAGATGCTGATGTCTTCCTCATAAACATGGTAATCCAGAAACACTGTGCCTGGATTCTTCCATGTCTTTTTCCTGAGACGTACCCTAAACACACACAAACGCACCTACGTTTCATCACACGTTCACTGGCATGTAGCCCAATTCATCATGTAGTTCTTAAACTTTAACCAGTGACTGGTGTATCAATATGTAAGCTTACCTGTCGATGCTGAGGTCCAGCTTGCACTGCTCTTTCAACTGAGGAAGCAGCTCCTCTTTAGACTGTCTGACGGTCATGCCCTTGGCAAACACCGTGTCCACAAGGAACTTACAGGGCTGGGAAACACAGACATTTCAGATCACAATGTTCAGTAATACAATAAAATCATTTTAGTCTTTTAGATGATTGCAACAGCATATTCCTTCTGCTCTTACCTCTGGTTCATTTACTAGTAGTTGATACACTTTCACTCTGTATTCACCCTTTTTCAGAGCTCTACCGAGCCGAATCGTTATCTGTGGAAAGTGGAGAAATGTTTAAATTAACATTACATTATCTCTGTCTAATATAAGCCACTAAAGGCAAATTCATCTCTTCTGGAAATGCTGACCTTGTTATCATCGGAGAATGATGACAGTGTTTCATTGAGCCGTACACTCTCAAACTCCTGGTTGTTGGCGTACACCCGAAACACCTTGAACTGGGTCGAGGGGACTCCCACATATGGTTCCATGTTCTGTTTAAATGCTGCTAATGTTATCCTTTTGTCCACATGAACCACTAAAGCTGAAGGAGGTCACAGGAAACAACAATTTAACACTCTCTCATCCTGTAAGAGAAAGCACCTGAATATATTTGCTCATGCTTCTTCTTTTACTCTCATAGTTTAACATTAACATGTAATGTGTGATGTCATGTAATGTGAACAAAAACGATTACTACGTCAGTTCTTAAAAGTGCATCAAAATAGAATCTTCATACATTTTTGTGGATTGCAGGAGGAATCATCCTGGGAATTAGGCTCAGTTCTGAAGTACAGGTACTGGGCCTCTGATTTGCTCTTCCCGTTGTCTTCATACTCGCTGTCTGTCCCAGAATCTTCTTCGGCAGTGTCCCACGTTTCTTTTTTCCCTTCATGGGCTTTGGAGCGACGACTGCTTGTGATGCTGTGCGAGTCCAAGCCATTGGCCAGCTGGATTGGGCCGCTGTCTGCGTTACACAGTGTGTCACTACTGTGACTGGAGCTCAGGATGTCACTGTCCACTGAGCTGGTACTGCGGTCATTGTTAACCTCAGAGTCTGAGCGCTCCTCACAGGCAAATTGGTTCTCAGGGTCAGATGAGGCACCGCCGCTGCACCCAGCTGTTGGCCTGATCCGGTTCTCTAATTCTCTGTTGTCTGCGGCTGTGCAGAGTGAAGAATTTGAGTCAGCCTCTTGGGTTGGGGATTCAATATGTTCAAAGTCGCTGGCATCAGAGCTTTTCTGGCTGTCACTGGTGTTGGATCCCTGCTGCTGCTGCTGCTGCTGCTGCTGCAGCGACAGATTCTTTAACTTTTCTGTGCTCTCCTCTAAGATAGCCTCCACAGATTTCCTGTTCTCTTTTGACACTTCAATGGGCACATCAGTGTCACCTCCAACTTTTTGGCAAATAGTTCTGTTGGCCAAAGTGCCAGGAGACTGCTCAGGTAGTAAGACCAACAGGCGGATTGTATTTCCATGACGATCCAACAATTTCCACAACAGTGAGTCACTGAAAGCGACCTGGTGATCAGTTGACTCCGAGCTCTCTACGAAAATCTAATAAAAAAAACAAAATTCAAAAAGTCTTGGATCAAATTTCATATTGTCAAGAAGAGTTAAAATAGAGTGCCAAATTATAAGATAAAGCTGGCATCATCAAAGAAAAAAAATAATATAATACTATGCACTATGTATTAATACTGTGAACACATAGGTCAGAACTAAAAGAAAATCGAAGTGTGGACCTTGTTACTCCTGAAGAAACCCTCGGCTTTCAGTGTTTTGTTTGGAACGTAGAGCAGCCGGAGGTCATTATAGCACCGTTCCAGAACCACACGCATTGATTCTGCTGATAGCCCCGTTGCCTGCAAAGAAACACATGAAATGTTGAGTCCAAATTTATATAGATTATATATGAACAAGTAAAACAGACAGATGACACCATTACACGAGCTAAAGAGAACTGCCTTCCAGAAGAGACACAATGTTTTGCATTGCTTAAACAGTTAAGGAAAGAGAAGGAGACACAGTGAAAGTGAGAAGAGCAGGGAACCTGTGCAATAAGCTGTTTGAATTCAGTGATGGTCTGGTTCAGGTATGCCCGAACACTTATGGGAGAGGCGATGGTCTCAGTCTTCAGATCCACAACATGAACCTTCACCATCACCTCTGTAGAAACCACACACACACACACAAAGAAATACATTGCTTCTTACAATTATTTGTAAATATACTTTGCATACAGTCTATCTAATTAATAATTGGAGGACTTGTTATACATAATTACCCTTTGCAGGACAAAACCAAGTAAAACATGATGATTGTTGATATCACTTTTCACTCATGGACAAAGTTAATTGAAGGCTACAAGGCTACTGACCACCAGGTTTGTAAGGCAGGAACGCTTGCTCTGGCTTGCGAGTCTCCAGCAGCAAGTCAAACATGTATGAGGACTTGACTCCTCCCAGCAGAAGGCCCATTGGTTTGTCCTCCTCACCCTCGTAGGAGCGCTCCAGGTACTCATGGAACTCATCATATTTTACCAAACGACAGCAGTCCAGAGTGGCGACTCCCTCGAGCTCCATCAGCTGATATACAGAACGCAAACATGACGAGAAAAAATGAGCATGTTTTTTTTCTTTTTGCCAAAGGTAAAGTAATGTTTTTGTACAGTAGTTGAAAAGGGGGACCTGAATACAACATGAAGTTTAATTGGGGTTACTGTGACAAACCTTGTAGGCCATCTCTGTTGCTTCTCTGAGAGTTTTGTCCTTGTGCACTTCCAGCTTGCTCTCCATCATCATCTTCACAGGATGCATGCAGAAAAGCTTGATCTGATTGACATGAAAAAAAGAGAGCAATAAAAGGTCAACTTATTTAAATAAAGAAGCAAAGCATCAACTGGGCTTTGTTCAGTTGCAGAGCAGTGCATCCTGAATCAAACCAAAGGACCATTTACCTTGCAAGTGTTTCGCTCAATCTCCCTCTGTCTCTTTTCCTGCTCCTCAGACTCTTTCTCCTTCTGAACCAAGCTGGTTATGTGCCCCGGGAAGTCGTCCACAGCTAAATACTCTACAGAAAGGACGGACAATTATATTAGCTCACATAGCATGAGGGAATTCCAAATTACTATAACTATTAACATAATGGCACTGACGAATGACCTAACTAATATTCAAGGCTGTTCAAGTCTTGATACCAGGTTGATCTAAATCTATTTTCATACCATACACTATCAAAAAAAAATTATAGGCTGCAAATATAAAACTTAAGTCCTTAAACACAGAGCAGAAACATTCATTATTAGCATCAGGAGACCACCACCACCCTGAATGTTGCTGCTAACTTTGGCTTTACTGTTAAATTGAATTAATGTCTTACTTGCATTCCTTGAGGGATCTTTCAATCTGTAAATCAGCATATATGCATTTGTAGAGCTGTTGGGAGGGAAAATATGTCAGTGAGTGTTGTGGAACATGTTGCTCTGTTTTGTCAGTTTTAAGAGTACCTGCCTATTTATTCAGCAGGAGCATGAAAGACCGAAAAAAACACTTTTCCACTACACTACACCCCCTGGTCATAGCAATCGCTTGAAACTGCCATGACGTGATTTTCAATGTAACACAACAGCTCAGCGACTTCTTCTTGTTCAGTCATCCTCATTATTACCAGTTATATCATTTTCTTAGGATTATAAGACTTAGCCTATTTAATAGCATTTCATTTTCAAATAACTTGATCCCATTAACATTTGATATGGAGAACAAACATTGAAGCATTTATAGGGCCATGGAGAGAAAAGATGAAGAGGCTCCAGCTGTCCAGTCACTTTTCATGTCAACGCCACATGCTGCAGAGGTAATTGTCATTAGGATTTTCATCTTTGCCTAAAACAGACGACTTCAGTTCCGCTCTTAAGCCTGAAACTGTTATCTTCGGCCACACTGGGGACTGGAATCTCCAGCAACCCTTCAGCCAAATCTTGGAAGTAGGGAAAAATGTCTTCTAGGAAAGTTGTCAGAAGTTGACAAGAGTTTCTGAATGTGGGTTTTTCTGTAGCACTCAATTTGCCGGGAGGATATCCTATACCTGTGCTACATCTGCACGAGGGGAGCAGCGGTAAACGGAAAATTACCATCAGGTTTCTAATATGTCCATTTAGTTAATGCACTCCTATGTGGTGGAAAAACAGGTAAAGAATAACGAATCTTCTTTTTTTTCCTTGAGAACACAATAAATATCTGGTTCACGTCAATAACCCTACGGCGCAATTCAATTAACCACAAGCCTGGATGAGCCTCAAACAACTGAACAGCAACTGACCTTGCAAAGGCACTGGAATAATAGCCTCTGCTCCCTGTGGATCCCCCATGCGTCTTTCTGATATCTTCCTGCGTGATCTGTAAAACAAACACACTTAGAACGGTACTGACAATATACAAGTACTACTGGGCTGGTGATTAGTAG
>CAAKHC010001687.1:1035-15554 GCA_901007825.1 Macroramphosus scolopax | reverse complement strand
TCCCACAATCAAGAGTCTGTTGCTTCATCAACTCGATGACGTACTTCAATGATTTAAGTCCATCTCCGGAAACTCTGCGTGAAGTCCCTTTAACATTAGATGCAGAGAAATGTTGTATTCCTTCCTTTGTTGAGGTTCATTTTCCCACTTTCATGCTGAGGTGAATTTCTGTGCCATTCAATGAGTATTGTCTACACTCAACCTTTTTTCGATTCAAAGTCGAGCAGAAAGATTTTGTAGAACACCTTGATCAAAGTCGAAATCATTTAATCTCATGTACAAATATCACCAGTGCAACAGGCATACCCAGACACACAGGGCTACAACACGGGTCGCCTTTTGCTTCTTATTTGATTTTTTACATTCAAACCCTTTTGAGTCGCCTTTCATTTCTTTTACAGATTGGAAAAGTAAACGACATGCCAATAGGAAAGTCAGAAATTGTATTAAAAGTGCAAAAATGTATTCCTTCAAGAGACAGTATTCATTCACACAAAAAGTTGCCCACCAAAATTTTAGTGCGTTAACAGTACAAGCCATTTCATAGGTTATTAAATTGTACATTCCTACCCATCGACAAACATGAACATACTGAAGGTCTTGCTGCTTTGAGTGTGTTTTCCTGCAACTAAACGGAGTCTGTAGATAGGTTACCGTGGCTTTCAGCTGTACCAGCATCATTCTGCCTCATCTATAAAGGCTTCTCATTAACGATGTATCCCGAGGGCTCCAATCTAACAGCTGTACTGTCCTTTACTGAGCATGATTTGTCTTAGAACGTGGTCCTGAAATCAGCGGCGCAGTCTGAGAAAGCACCAAGCAAGACTGAAATAAAGTGACATCACAATATTTTGGTTAGTGGCCAGTACAAAACAGCTTCTCCAGTCTGTTTCACGTCTGAAACATGTGGCTCTCACGATCCCTTATCTACTCTATTTCCTACAGATCCTCTGCAGAACAGCATTAAATCTGTTTAAATTGCCACTATAATCAGATTTTATATCACAAATATATTATAATGTTCTAAAAACTTGTTTAGAATATTCTGTCCAGAAGAAAAATGACTTAAGAGACAACCTAAGATAAACAACTATTGGAGATAGTTGATAAAAGTGGCTCTGATATACGGATATTTGATGAGAAAATAATTTATTTTTAAAAGTGACTGAACATGGCCGGTGACATGTCCATGTGAGTGTTAACCCTGCTCAGTCTTCCTCATTGTGTCATCCCATACACAACCAGTCTTACTCTCCTTTACAATATTTAACAAGTTGATGTGAACGTGACGTTCACTTGTCCAACAATATGACACGTTTTCTCAGCGTCATGTCACGTTTCCCCCTCGCTTGCTACGACACATTCTTCACATCCTCTTTGAACTCACAATTCAAAACCAGAGCGTTACATGACCACGACGTACACGCAGAATTCACTTCCACAACCATTGACAACATCGCACAACATCTATTTTCATAATTCCCCCAATATCACCGCCCCCCCGCTCTGATCTTCACTCACCGTGACCCTATGATGTCGTCTTTGGAAAAAGAGAGCGCAGAACTGAAAAACACCGTTTTTTTTTTCTTCCAGGAATTGCAAGAGCGAGGATAGAAAGGTGATGACTGGCAGGTTGTTGGAATTAGTCCATAAACCACAGGGGGAAACCATTCTGAGCCAGTTCCTCCTTTTTTCCCTTTCTTCCATAGGTGATATTGGAGCATCTCCATGGTCATTGTCCCCAGATTCTGTTATCTTGTGCCACATTTGATCATAAATTTGAAATTACACAAGACGCAAGACAGTTCAGTGACACTGCACTTCTGGGTTAGAAAATAGTTGGAAGAGAACAAAAACCTTCGAAGGGGAACATAAACTGAAGAGAGAGGTCTTAGCACTCATTCCAAGGCATTGGGAAGGGCAGAGGGGACCTCAGTTGAACATTTTAGAGCAACTTCTTCTGGCGCCCGTCCGGATCCATCCCCACTTTTCAAACCACCTCTCCCTTTTGTGCTCCAGTAGTTATTGACTGCTGGGTTAGTCAGTTCCCTGACATCCAAAGGTGTGTGTGTGTGTGTGTGTGCATGTGTATGTGTGTGTGTGTGTGTTGAATGATGAAGAGGATGAAGGAGGTCACAATATGGCACAGTGGAACCTGTGAGAACCTGTGGAACGTTCTGCTCTCCATTTCATCTTCTTCTTCTTCTTCTGGTTTCGCTCTGGGACTTGTTGTCTGGATGTAGGGGAAAAAGTTTAGCAGAGAATAATGTTAATAAGTGTCTGTCCAATGCGGCTTCAGACAAATAAGGGAAGTACTGAGGATAGACAACAGATGCATGAATTACTGGTGCATTAGTGAGAGGAAGATCTCTTTTAACCATTCTGCATTTGACCTGCTTTCTATAGTTACACCACAGGAGGGCGCTGTTGCTTCATCTATCTACTGAGGAAAGAACGATTGAAACCCTCTTGAGTTAGTTAAAAATAGTACATGTGCACCTCAATGTGGGTAACAAGCTGTACTATTAGCTTCTGACAGGAACACGACTGAGCACAGCAGTTCTCTACTACAGTATATTTAGGAGTGCGGATAAGACATGACTACTTGCTGCTTGCTGCGGTCTAAGCAATTAAAGAAGGCCAAAAACAGCATTCATGACTGCATAGAAAACAGGGACACAAACCAGATTCTTCCTAAATTACATGGGTTAAGACAGGAAATAGCTCTGGGATTTTTCTTTCCTTTTCCACTCCCAGAAAAACACGTTCATTTCCCTCACATGACAGCACAGCATTCACTCAGTGTCATTAACCTAATGGAGAAGAATACATGCAGGCATGAAGGAGGTTGGCCTTACTGTAGCTGAATCTGTTTAGCATATATTACATTTTGTGCAAAGACCCCAGTTATTTATTCACAAGTATAAAAAAAGAAAGTTAACCTTGAGTTACCTTATAACACGGACCAGCTCGTGAAAGGCTTTGTCCACATTCATTGGAGGATCCTTGGCACTGGTTTCAATATAAGTTATCTGAAGAAACAAGAGGACATATTACAAAGGACAAGTAAATGTCAATGTTAAAAGAATAGGAATTTATAGTATTCAGGGATGAGGGGCATTGTGTGATACTAATGTGTACACAGCATTAGGTTCTGTACCTTTGTTCCAGGGTTTTATAACATCAACAATCCCATTAAGTCACATCTCTGAGACTACAGATTGTAGTGCGTGCCTGTGAGTGCCTGTGAGTGCTTGTGAGTGCCTGTGAGTGCGTGCGTCACAGCGAGCTTTTATTTTCCCTGAATCCCTCTGGATCAAACTCATTCAACACCACAGCGTAAAAGCAAACTCAGCAACTCTGAGCTTTCTCTTCAACCTGAACCTAATTACATCATTGCCATTTCACACAGTACTGAATACAAAGGATTTGAAGAAAAAAAGAGGAAATATCCTCGACCTACTAAAGGGGGATTCTCTCCGATCAGTATAATCAGTGCATTCTGTAAGACAGTCATGTTTGCCTGTTTCTAGCTGTTTCACTGGTCAGGCGATGTCAAGATGTTGTTAAGCTTTTTGTTAGCTAGAGTGGGGACTTGGTTTTAGTTTTATTCTGACTTTATCATTATGGACACTGACGGACTGGAGAATTCTGGTTTGCCTGATTGACAAATCTGGTTACTTCATAAAGTTAAGGGCAGCTTTATAAGGCGAGGTTTACTTACATTATGTTTTCCAGCCATCTCTTGGCCCTGCTCTTGGGTGATCTTCCTCAGATGGACCAAGTCCACTTTGTTTGCCACTAGAACCATGGGGAAGGCCTCCCTGAGAGCCAAAGGGCACATGCACCCAGAGAGAGAGAAAGGAAGAGAACGAGAGAGAGTATAAGTCTGTATAACATGCTCAAAAGATTATTTTTTATCAAATCCGTTGGCAGTATTAACAACTTATTTGCTGACCTGGCCTGAACATAACACACAGAAAACAGGACGTATGTCATGTTAAATTACATATTTAAATCAGACTTCATGTGCAACTAATGTGAACTCGCACTGCATACGCACACATACAGAAATGTCTGTAGAAAAGTGAGCTACAGTAGAGCAGCGCTAAATATGAACAGACATCCACGTACTCAGTTCCACTTCCTTTTTGTCTTCCGTCTCAAGTTCAATTTCTATTGGCCACTGCCAGTCCCTGAAATAACAGTCCACTTTTCTTTCATATTGATATTCACAACATGAAGTTTTGGAGACAAATCTGATAAACTAGCCCTACTAATCTGCAGTTTCAGGAAAATGAACCAAAGAGGGGATCCCATACCACTGTCAGCCTGTACGATAGAGTCATTCTGTCACCCACTATTTCTGCTGAACCTGCAACCTGACTGAGGTTGGCAACGTTTGGCCTCAAAGGTTCACTTATAGAACAAGGCAGAATTTAACCAAACAAATTGATAACCAAAAATTAAAGACGAGTTATATTAAGTTATATTTACTCTGCTTTCTCTTTAAATAGAAAAGAGGAAGCTTAGCAGCTGTCGTGGCAGAAGTGACACCTATAACAACCCAAAGAGGAGTAGTTCTATTCAGGAGTCATTACATGTTTATAATTATTATTAGTATGACTGCTTACTAGCATTTCTCATTTCCAAAAATGACCAGCTGTCGATGTCTGTTTATGATGCGAGATGTCATACACATAAATGATTTCTCTGTGCTTGAATGTTAACAAGATCTCTTTCAGTAGGAATTGACCCGGATGCAGTGAGTAGTTTCTAGTTACAATGAAATCCTAACATGACATTGTCCTTTCATCGATGGTGGCTGTTTTTTTTTTTACAGTTAGACATCGGAAAATGACAAAAAACTAATTCGGTTACACAAACGAGTCATAGTGCAGCGGACGAGATGGACCAAAGAAGAAAGATGATTGCAGCTAAGGATGGACACAACAGCAATGTGCTGAAACATTTTTCTACACATCATGACTAAATTTCAGGAATGCCATGTATTTGACACTCTACGCACAAGTGCCACTGCTTCCCAGCCGACCAGCATGTCTGTTATCGAGAGTGAATATCCGGCGTGATCATAACATTAGCACCACAGAGGCATGCTGAGCAGATTGTTCCCTTGAACCTAAATGAAAACAATTGCTGTAAAATTATCTGTGTAGGCCTAGAAATTTCCGCACAGAAAATTGATCAGGAATAAATAAGCGTATTGATAAAGACTCAAACCGAAAGGTATGATCGATAATGCAGAGTATAGATGAATTTCCCATCCCTAGCTCAGCTGTGGAATCCTACCTGTCTTTGACCCGTAGTATGAGTTGATGGAATCGGTCAACGTGTTCAAAGCTGGCCTTGTCTGTCACAGAGAAGACGATGAGGAAGCCGTCTCCCGTCCTCATGTACTGCTCCCTCATCGCACTGAACTCCTCCTGGCCGGCTGTGTCCAGCACTGGGTTGACGGACAGACAGGAAGTCATTAATAGAGTTTCATTAACTTTTTCCACTCAAAACAACCTTTTCCACTTACAGAAAGTTAGTACAGGGACAGGGAGCAAAGCTTGACAGGCATAACATCAGTAATCATAGGGGGCGGGACTTAGGGAAGGGTCAATTAATAGCTTTTTATAAAAATAATTATTTTTTCCACAAGATTACAATTATAAATGTGCTTGCATTGTTCAGTTGTGAACATGTGTGATTTAACAAGTGAGAAAATATAAAATGATTTTGAGAAGTGAAGCATGGTGAGATCATTCTCAGCAGCTGTTGGCTTCACTTAACAAGAACATTCACAGACATCATAATTGTATTTCGTGCTGCTGTTGAACTGTACTGGTTGATAACAACAGGTGTTCCTAATACTTTTCAACCCTAATGCATATAAATGAGATGGAGAAAGTATTAGACTCACATCCGAGTGCAGTCCAAGGGCACTATGACTTACAGCCTGTCCCTGATAAATTGACCAGTAAGTGTACGTGACTACTCACCATCCAGTATGGCCCACTGTCCGTCGATCTCTGTGTGTTTAAGATACGAGTCCTCAATTGTTGGATCATAATCTGGCACAAAGATCTTTTGGAAAAATTGGATGGTGAGGGCGCTCTTCCCAACACCACCATCCCCCACCACCACCAGCTTGTATGTTGGCAGGTTGTCACTTGGCACGGCACTGGTTGCCATGGCTACCTCAGTGGTGGTGGTAAAGGTGGAAAGTAGGCTTGTAGGTGACAGATGAGACACAGCTGGCTGTAATGGAAGACAGACACAGACAGAGAGAAAGAGAAAAAGAGGGAAAGGGATTGATAAAAAAAAAAAGGGAGAGAGAGAACAAGGATGTGAGAAGGTTTTTTTTTCCGGTTGCTTGTTCATCACCATGGAGACTGACTACAGCTAAGACTTGTCGATCAGAGCAGAAAAATGGGAAAAACATAGGCCTATATATAAATAAATAAGCCAACAGAAAGAGTCAAGCACCCTCCAAGCTCACCTACGACACATAGATACCAAAACCTATATTCAAATTTTGAACCCTACTGTAGCGTGCCTAGCCATTACCTCAAAGGTGGAGACACCCAGTTCACAGTACGCTACACATTTCGTCACCACAAGCTTTATGCTAGAGACGCACCAAATCTGCCGAAAAAGCACCTTGATGCAGCGGACCAGTAAACGCTCCGGCTGGTGGGGACAGTTTGATCAGATTAATAGAAAGTGAAAGTGACCTGTCAGATACGCTACTTCAACAGTAGTGTGTCACCACCTTTAGTGGCCTGATGCAACAAGGGGGACTTTTCGACATATTTGGTGTTTCTTCAGCATGAGACTGACAAGCATTTAGAGTTCTGATCCACTGCATTGTACCTTTTGTTACCATCAAACAGATGTCAGGTTGACTGTTTTAAACATGCTAATAAAAAACCAAATGTTTCCTGTGGATGCTGCTTCATATCACAGGCATTCCAAAGGCTAACCACAGAAGACTTCTATTGTGAAGACAGCTATTGGAAAAATGTAGCATTTGTCACTGAAACTAGCGCCTTGCAACTGGAACTGCAACTGGGATGAATGTTGGTCTACAAGGATTTCAAAAGGTCTGTATAAGGCAGAAAGGTTAAAGAAGTAGGAGTGACAATAAGGCCATGTTGTCCTAAATACCATGTGTACTCTTTAACTGCATCACTGGTTCCAATCAGTTACTCAACACAAGTATCACAACTGTATGGACAAGTGGTGCAAGCAGGGCTTGGCGAGCTTGATGGAACTGCAGATTGTAATAATGGCTTGCAGAAAACAAAAATAGCATTTATCTTGCTATATTAAGAGCAGTTTCATATAAGAGTGTCTTTCTTCCAAAAGTAAAGTAGAGTAAAAAGAATCTGTTTTGACATTAGGGACATCTTGTGCAGTGCTCAATGGGGTTTTTAAGTCGGGTCTGCCCCTGTTTTAGGGTCGTAAATATTAAAGTAGGACTGTCTGTGTCATATCACAAAGGGAAATGGCATAGTAGCTTTATTGTGTGTCTGTTATTATTTGTTTTTTTTTATTGTGCTGCTATGGAAAAAAGCTCACACCACAGCTGGTCACAAAGATGGAGGAAGCTAGGGAAAGAGAGCGGAAGAGGAGGGTGAGAGGGAGAGTGGACTGTTGATCAACGGGCTGCTGATCATCTATGTTTATTATTATTTTTCCTACTGAGGGAATGAGCAGTTAATCTAGATTCACAATGCAATTATAAATAACAATAAAATAATATTATCAATTAAGAAAAAATAACTCTTGCCTGATGATTCTGTCAAGTGTTTCTGCAGAATATTATGTCATCGCAAAGTTGACCTTTGACCTTGTGGATATGAAATGTAATCCCTTTATCATTTTATCCTATTAGACATTTTGGTAAACTCAGCTAGGCTGTTGAATGTTCATTTTTAGCGCAAGCTACTGTCAGCTAACAGAAAGAGAGCCGATTGTCAGCAAGAAAAGTAAAGCTGATTAGTTTTTTTGTGAACTCTTTGGTTTCAAGGAGTCTGATGAGAAACAAGAAGCAAGCAAGAATGGTGTTTACAAAGTTGATGAATAAGCACTTGAAATGATCACGATGTCAGTACTGACCAAATTCAAACTGTGCACATGGTTTTGCCATACTGTAATCCAGCAGCGCTAGCATGAATACTATGAACGTCAACCATTGGTTGAAAGCTTCCTATTTAGCAACTTCACCATCGCCATCTTCTCCCTTCAACTGCAGGAGGTCATACTTGGATGGAGCTGGAGAGAAGCAAGGGGTGAGTCTGACTAAGAAATGACAGGTTGCAGTTGTAGCGACTCAATCACAAGGTAGCCAAACTCTTAAACATACCCTGCTTTATTATCTATATCACTAGGAATGGGACCATAATTTAAGAAGATGTTTACTCCGATAATATCCTACTTCATGTGAGAAGTAGGATCATTTTCTCATAGACTTCAATAAAACCAGACTTCTTCTTGCAACCAATGGAGTTACTTTCTGGTGGCCGTAAGAAAGAATGCAGCCAGTCAATGGCAAAACAAGCCATGCTGAAAGAGCTATCCTGTGAAGACTATGCCTACTAGTAGAGCTACCGGGGCAAGGTTTGAACTAACGGGTCACAATTTTGTGCATGTGTTTTTGTGCACGCCCACAAGAAGGGACACCTAAGTGAGCAAGCATGCGGGCAACCAGGAAACAGCTGTCAGATGGCTACACTCCATCCTATCCTGCCCCACACAATGGAGGGAAGGAAGAGGTTTCCTTCCGTTCCAAAGCCTGCCAGTCAGTCTGAACCAGTAATCCAACCGAATTGGTCAAAGAATTTATAAGCCAAAGTCCTGATCCTTAAAAAGCTTTTACAATCAGTTAGTTGGCTGTATGTCACAAAGACACAAAATAGGTGCAGCAACTACACAATGTCAATAGAACACTTCTGTGAACAGCTTCAGATCTGTGCAGAAAAACAAAAACACGACAGCTTGAGAAGCATCATGGAATCACAGCACCGTTCCTGCCACCAGTCGAGATTTTCAAACTAGTCATGTGTGGAGTGACCTAGCTAATGCCTTTGTGTCACAACCTTGTCGGGTGTGTCAGCATATCCCACTGAGGCATTTTCGTGTGGTGCAGAATTCTCTGATAAACTAATCTCTATTCTAAGAGACGAATATGATTCACAGACACCATTTTGAATCTTTTTACTTCGAGAGTTATAGCTGGGTAGCGAAAAGTTTACCGTGTCCGACCAGTCATGTAGCCCGGTCGGGCCAGTGCGGCTAAGTGGAATCTTTTGCCGAGCTCTTTTCACTGTAAGCTGTAAATGGCGCTTTTGAAACACACTCTCCGAAAAAAATATTTAAATTGGAAAATATTGTCCTTGTGTTGTATTGTGGAAACAATATGAAGCTTTCTAATTAATTGCTGTCATCATGATGCACTGCTGTGTGATAGCAACATCAATAAGCTAACTTTGTCAACAACTCTCTGTGTAATCACTCATTAAGCCAACATATATTTACTGATCATGTAACTTAAGTTACACTCACATAACCAGTCTGTGGTAAGTATCTCAAATCAAGACTTTTGCCTTAATGTGACACATATCAGATTTGTTCAGGGCTGTGTGACAAATAAATTAGATGTTTGTCGTTACATTCGGTCCTAGATTGGATCCATACATGAAACGCAACAGGAAGGAGAACGGTCAGGTCACATTTGTTTTTTTACCTACACGTTCACTGAGCACTGTCGTCATCAGCCAGCACATGCAGCACTGCAAAAAGCGTCATACATCCAGGCATTTCTCACCGTCACATCATATCTATACCATGCATTTTGAGTGCATAACATACTCCATTTGACGTCATTATGAATAGTATATTAGTCAGTGATTCTAAACAGAGCCAGTGATTCAAACTGAAACACTATTTGAAAAGCAGTACGCTATACCCAATTCATTTTATATGTACTAGAGGTGTAATAGTACACTTCCTCCCACTGTGCAAAATGAAGCCAAATGGGCACTGGTATAATGCGTTGGTGATCTCAGCTGGAACCACAACTTTTTGAAAAACTCAATTCAATGGTTCGCAGAAAGGCCGGATGCTTTTTTTCTCAGCCACCTCTGTAAGAATCCAGTACAAGGAATAGGGTGAAACAAGTACATTACTGTTCAAGTAAAGTTATTTTCTAAATGCTGACCCTCAATATTTTGTTATTTTTTTAGTATTTCAGGAGTATTTTGATGCACTAGAAGGTTGCAGCCTGTTGCAGCAATATTGACTTTATTCAAGGAAAGCAGAGCTATACTTTGTTCTGTAAACATAAGAAGCTGTTTTAATGTTGTTTCTTTTCCCCAGATGTACTGTAAACATACAAACATGACTTCAAAACCAAAGTAAATACCAAACCATGGTATGTGTACCGTCATACCCCTAATATCTACTGCCTGAATCATAACTAGAAAATAAAAATAGAAAATGATGTCATGTGCAAAAATTTGACAGAGGATGAAGTGCAAATAGCCTAAAAGTCGGTTGTGCAGCGAATCACATGATTATGGGTCATCATCAATGACTAACTCAGAACAGTTTGTACTCTAACAACCTTTAGCAGTAAATTGCCTTGAAGTCATTTTCATATTGGTGCATCATTTTAGCATTGCTATTCACAATGCACTCATACAATCAAAATGTCATTGCATTAAAATCATATCAACCTAATATTCAAGGGACAGAAAATAATGACTATAAGTTAAATCTCATTGTGTTTATTTACAATAATAATATAATGTAATAATAGAAATATATCTGAAGTTATTATGCAAATCACTTGTTAATTATGAGGTAGATCTCCTTGAACAAATATGGCCGATCCTTTTTTATATGTCATCTTCTATTTGATATATCAACCCTGATAATAGGAAAACATCAGGGTAAAAATTCAGTGAAACTCTTCAGGTTCATGAGAAAAAACATTTCCTCATGCACAAAGCAACAAGCAATCATCTATTTAAGATTAACTTGCAGAAAAATCTAAATCAGAACTGTGGCTGACCTTTACTAAGCAAATATCCTCCTTTCAGTTTGATAAAATAATAAAGAAAAAGAAACATCCTCCAAAGGAAAATGTAAGGTTTGTGGGAAGCAACTGGTCATAGCTAAGCGTGGGCCGAACTGCTACTCGTAGTCTTCATTGCTTGGATACATTGTAAACAATCTCCAGCTGTCTTGCTGATTTAGGCCAAGAGCTCATCATTTATAACATCGTTGACATCTCTCCACGGATGGATATGGTTCATTTTAGCAATGTTAACGAGAGTAGTAATTCCCCAGACATCCGATTTATGCCCGGTCTTAGCGAGAAGCAGGCTTAAAGGATCATTTGGGTATGAATTTACACTGAGTGCAAATCAAATCGACATCATGATCTAGTTATTTCTTAATTATTTTCATCTGTTTCCAAATGAATTACAGCAGCATTCAAGTTGGAAGCAGCAGTTCCTGCAGACAGCTGTGAGATCTAGCAGGTTGTGTGCGCTTCCGGGTGATGTTAAGGACAGAGGCACAAACAATACCACGTTTAGTTTTCTGACATATCGGGGACCTCCACAAGGATAACAGCAGCAATATGGTTATTTTGATGAAGGAAAGAATCGGCAGAAAAATAAGGTGTAACTACATGGCTCCTACTACTCTCTGATTTTCAGGATAAGGGGGAATATTCAGCAGTTTCATTACTAACCCATACAGTGTGTGAAATTATTCCACTTTTATACCGCGGACTCCAGACACTGCACCCCAGCAAACTCTCCGTGACTTCAATTACTTAATAATGTATTCTTTCTTAACTGTTTTTGATGATTTGTAGGTTAACAAAAAATTTCCCTGTTGTATATCTGAACAAGCGGTTTCTGGTGCCAGCTAACACTTTTGTTTTATTGTTGTTGTTCCCACTGTTTGAGAACTGTACTATAATATATGCATGCCTCTGAAGGGTACCATAATTCTCCCTTTGGGAGGGGTACAGTGAGGTGTTTCAATCCCCGCCTTCACCACAAATGTATCTAGATGCTACACACTGTACCTTTAAAGACAAACCTTTTGTCACGCTTTAAAAGAAAAATCTGAAATGTCACCTAGATGAGACTCATACAAGCACATAAGCATACAGGCTCCAATTGAGCGATCTCACACAAACCATTACCTAACACTGAGTAATAACATAGATAGTGCACATGTAATAAAAAAAAGGGAATCTCCAGGAAGAGAAACACAACATCCTCTGATCATTCAAAAGGCTATTTCCCCTTGTCAAAGACAAAATGAGAGACATGCAAAAGTCTGATCCTTTTTACTCTCACAAGCAACTTCAGCAGCAACATCATCATTAGGGGTTGACAGTTATGATGGAAGGATAAAGAGTGCAGCTAAAATATCCGGTGATATCACCATTTGCTAATAATGGCGAGATAGTGTGTGTTAGTGTGTATGTGTGCATCTCTCTTTCTGCAGTCTGACTGTTGCTTCTGAATGATCTCATCCTGTATGATTTGATACAAGAAGAATTTCTGTTCTCTCTGTCCAGCGGTTGAATGTGCACACTGTTCCTACTTCTGAACTGGACACCACCGTGTAAAAATATATAACGTTAAAGTAGAAGACTTTACTATCATTTGTGACAGACGAGGGGAAAAAAATAAGCACTTCGGACACACAGAGGCGAGGCCCGTCTTGTGTGTGTCTGGAAGACCGACAGCAGCCGCCCCTGAATAACGGATTTTGGTTGCTTCATCTTTCTCTTCAAGTTTGCAGCAAAATGGAATTTCCGCAAACGGGATACAGTCTTTCATACTCCTGATTTAGACCAGCTTATCTGCTCGTAACTGCCGATGGTTTATAACGCTGTCATTAATCGAAACAATTAACGTAGGTGACAGTTAGCTAGGCTACATTATACTGTGTAACTACTATTTATCCACCGAGCAGTTAAGGAATTTAACGCTACATTAATGGTCGGCGTTGCCTGCACTGTCCATGAATACAGACGTCGGCATTCACGACATCTTCTTTCTCAGCAAGAAAGCTAACGTTACTCACCAATAGAAGCTCCGCTGTCGTGAACACAGTGAAATGCCCTCACACCGACATATTCCCCCTCATTTCTCTTTCTCGGCTTCAAACCACCGCCATCCTCTCACCGAAGACGGGAGTGTGCTCCCCACATCTGCCAAACAATACGTTGAGTAGCTAATCTTTGTATTGCAACAGCTGATGCTATAAATAGAAAAGCCCCAAAGGGGTGAACGTGGTTTTTGTGAAAATGTGAATCGATTAAATGGCAGTAGTCAACATAATATACACTCTATTTACAGAATAATCTAAAAAGAAATGTAGTATTTGTAAGTATTTGTTTTCTTTCAATGTGTTTTTTTTACTATTAAGATTTTGAAATCTCATGAAGCAGTGAAAGAATTCCCCTTTTGGGTGAAATGGACTGTTCCTTTATATACAGAAGTTCTTTAAAGGGATAGTCCTGTCAAATTAGCCAATTCTCAAATTAGGGGCAAATGCAAGGTGTTTTGTTGCATGCATGTTGACAACATGACCTACACCAGGCGAAGAATCTATCAACTTTTAGAAATGACTTGTCATTTGAAAACTCAATGTGGAAACCTATTATTTCAACTTGAAGTGTTGGCAAAGCATCAAAATACTTTACCTTATTTGGATAATACATAAAACAATATAACTATATACATAACTATCAAAACAAAAACAAGACCGACACATATAACTTATATATACAGCACATTATAATCTAAAACTCTCGTCAAGTATTTGTGCATCAGAAGTAAAGTAGGCTTTTGACCCAGAAACCTAAAAATTTTATATTCATTTCTAGGGCGACCCACAACAGGTTCCTAGGGCCCTGATTGATTCAAGTTGCCAAGATGGACTCAAGGCCTCTAACAGTTATTTATTATCTCATTCTCCAAGTGGTTCTTTGTTGACTCTCCACAGAACTACCATTTTCATTCCCTGATGCCATGCTCTCAAATGAAATATTAATGAATTGAGGCATTCACCAAGAAGGCATTAGGCCTTTTTCACAACAACCGGTAAATATGTCACCACTGTGTCTAGTCTCTTGTTCCTTTGTGACTGTTCCCTGCTATGCATTCTCCCTCTGACCATCAGTTGCAACCCAAGTAGATCTATCTGCAGACGCACAGTACAACAAGATAAACCCACTTTCAGGAGCCCCACACTCCACACCAATGCACTTCCAAAATGATTTCAAATGCTCATGTTTTATGATTTATAAAAGCTGAGGTTTGGTGAGGTACAGGCACCAAAGCAATTCGTTATATGTTTAGTAAATCATGATGGCTATAATATGCAGTTTTTCATGTCTAGGTTTGAATTAAAGACACTAATTAATAAGGTTGTGCAATGTTTGTTGTCATGGTTAAAATAATAACACCATTGTT
>CAAKHC010001686.1:31751-42528 GCA_901007825.1 Macroramphosus scolopax | reverse complement strand
TGATTTATAGTTAATGAAAGCAGAAATACTGTCATCTCTTCCGCTGTCCCATTTTTCAGGCTTACAAGTCAGTTGAGTCGTTGGACAACTGAGTTTCTCAGAGCTGACCGTATATTTAACAGATTCTAGCAGGACTTTCACTGTTCTGAAAATGTCATATAATGTCAGGGCTGATTGCATTACACTTAAATATTTAGATAATATCTTGAAGGCTGAAGACAATCCATAGCTTTACCAGAGTTAACTTAGAAAACAATATATTGTATCATGTTTCAAAGCTGGTGCTCCGGAAAATTACAACATTACCGCACTGACTCCCATTAAAATAAGATAATGCAATCAAATATAATCATTCATGCCCATCAGCTGAAACGCTTAAGTACACGAGGACTCTTCAGATAAATACAATAGGTCAAAAGAATGATCTCCTTTCTTTAAAAGCACCCGGAATTATCCGCCCAAATTCAAATGCTTCAAGAAAGTGTACCCAACTTGGGACATAACAGGCTTATAGGCAATGTCCTTTTCCCCCCCTAATGCACTGATTGACTGCACTGCACCGCAACCTTTGTGGGTTGATCCTCTTCTCTGTGGTGAATAGGACCCATCAGCCCGAGGCTCAAGCATGGAGGGATGAAATCCTCCAATTTCACTGACTGTTGTGTCTGGTATCTGAGGGGAAATAAAGTTGAGGTATAGGCGGCCCACGGGCTAGTGTGGACTGCTGGGCATAAACTAATTAACAAGGGCTGTGTTAATCAGGGAGCAGTAGTGCGGTGGAAGTTAGTCACAGCTACTGTAGCGACTGTGGCAAGTCGGTCTGAAAACAACATTCTTCATCAACCAATGATACGGCTTTAAAGCACAGCCATGTTTTCAATACAAATACTGACACATTTATTTCCATTAAGAACGGAGTCTCTATTAGGGCTAGAGCATTAATAATGCAATTTACTGCAGAAAACACCTCTAATGCAGTACATCTAGTAATTGTGTAATCTGAAGAACCCTTTCCTTCTGCTCGGAGCAAGTCATGAACTGACCTGAGAAGAAGAGAGAGGGAGACTCATTTATAGTCTCTCAGTCAGTAGCCTAGTTGCAAAGTCCAGCCTCCCTAAATGACACCATTGATGTTGTGTATCAGTCATTAGTAGGCTGACATTGAGAAGTAAAACATAACCTATAAAAGAAATCATGAAGACCAGACACTACGTAATAACCGACTAAATATCAAATATATTACTAGTCAAATTGGCGCGGCTCCTGATGCCCATTCTTCAAAGTCCAGGTTTTATTTCAAGGCAGATCTTGATCAACCTTTATGAGGATCCCGCTGTATTTTCACTCATATTGCAGCCACAGTGCCGGCACAAAGTTTGATGTGATGAAAGAATTCCAAAAGGCCAAATCATGTTTAAGTGGCATTTTGATGACATTTCTTAAGCCTGTTTAACCTTTGGCGAGTCTCATTTTTCTTGTGTGCGGACCTGTTTTTCATTCCCTACACTGACAAACACCGTATTCCTGTGTCCTCACCCATCTTTCAAAACAATAATGCTCAAAATAATCACACATGCGTCAATCTAGCTGCAGAGCTGATATAACCTGTTTGTCCCTTGAATTTCTGGAGCAATTTGTCTGTCAGAGAAAAAAGCTTGAACACAGACTGTGCTGCAAGTTTATGTCACAAGCAACGGATATATCTCTTAACCCTCCTGTTGTCTTCGGGGTCAAAATGACCCGCCACTGTGTTAAAAACCCCGATACACAGAATATGAGGACAACAGGAGGGTTAAAGAGTTATACTGCAAAACAGACTGCAAACTTGCTGATGGGGAAACGAGCGGGCTAAGTGAAACTGTTTTCTTGGTTCAGAACAAGATGCTGACGAGTTTGAATAAATGATGTTGTTAGCTTGTTCTCTAAAGGTCATCACGGAAAATCTCTTCTTTCACCATTCGAGCATGAATCATTTCTGTTTTTTTGGATGTGGAAATGTATATAGAAGATGTGATGAGGTCTGATAAGATAGAGATTTTATTAGCATAGTGTGTGTACAAGACAGAGTGCAGCCTTTGTCTATCCTTTGTGAGGAATTGAGTCATGGCAGGAGACCAGACAGAACTGTCTGGTCTAAAATTACCGAGAGAAGTCAAGAGGACGTTAAAAAATAAAACTCTCTATATCATTTTGACTTCATTAAAACACATCTCTGAATCAAACTTTCCAACCGCACACAGTGATGGAAACTGCAAACCTTACCACGAGCACGTACAGACACCATGTCAGACTTCAGACTTGACATATGTTCTGCTTCCGTGGGTGCCGGCTCAAGCAGGGACCCCGTCTCCCACTGCGAGGTAGAGAGCCTTTCTGTCTCCAGCCAACACTATAAACCATTCATAGCAGCTAGTTGGCATGTTTTTGTAGTTAATGAGGCTCGACGAGTTTTAGATACGGTAAAAGTAGAACAATTTCCAAACCTCACTTTTGCAGGGAGAAAGTTCTGCTCCCGCACAAGGTCGTACTTTCTTTCGGATTTAACAGGACAATGATGCCGCTGAAATAAAAGCTGTAAGGCAGAAACATGAAGCCAAGAGTAATCTAAGATCTATTTATTATTAATAAAGGGTGTTCTCAACATCTTGCCCAATGCATGCTTACTGTAGATTTTCTCCCCTCAACAGAATAACCAGAGAAAAAGATGAACAGAGAGATGGATGGAAGGATACGTGAAGTAGTCTGGCGTAGTCGGAGTTGATGACTCGTGGCGTATTCATTCGTGTAGCTCATTTGCTTGGTTCCAAATCAGGCACTGGATTGTCACAAATATCCCTTGTTTGTGTTCACACATCAACAGCAATCAAAAAGTTGCAAAGAAATTTCATTGGAGAGCAAATTGTGCTTTCTTACCCAGAGAAAGTGAGAAGAGATAACGGCTGTGTCTGAAGTAATTCAGTCACTTCTACTGAGGGAGTTTAATGTAAACAGTTATATACGGGTCATCTTATCTGTGCCATCAGTGCAGGCCATATTTTCCCAAATCAATAAATATGAAGCACTTTGTGGCTGTCTTTGTGAAGTGATGCTCTGCTCTTCATGGGACATAATGTGATGCCAGAGTAAATCATCCTGCAAACTGAGGAGAACCGTCTTTTAAACTCCTGAAGTTTGCTGACGGCAGAAACATCATTTGCCTCATCCGGTTAGTATTCAGATAGGACGTTGCATGGCCTTCCCTCTGGTGCGGTCAGAACAACATGGAGCTGAACAAGCTCAGAGCTGTTGAGATGACAGTGGACCTCAGGGGGAGCAACACTGTCACCCATCACCATCCTCAACACGTCTGTGTCTGCGATGGATACTTTTAGGTTTCTAGGATATGCAACCTCCCAGGACCTAAGGTGGACACCTAACATACACACCGTCATAAAAAAAAAAGACCCAGTAGAGGATGTACTGCCTGCTGCAGCTCAGGGAGTTCAACCCGCCTCAGGAGCTTTTGACCCAGCGCTCGACTGCCATTATTCAGTCTGTTCTCTGCACTTCAATCACTCTCTTGTCTTGATCGGCCACCAAACCGAACACGAACAGACGGTCAGGACTGCAGAGAAAATCATCAGGGCAAACCTGCCCTCCTTTTAGGATTAATACATGTATAGAATGAGGAAACGGACATGAAACACCAGTGCAGATCCATTTCAACCAGGACACAACCTGTTCCAACTCCTCCACTTCGGTGGTGCGGCAGAACACTGCAAGCTGTTCAGTCTCCTCCCACAGGCCATCACTCTGATGAACACTGACATCAGTCAGTGTCAATAACCCTGCGACACAACAGCATCCCCTGACCTCCTCTTCATTATTCATCTTATTTGCACTATTGTAACGTCCATTCAAGCTGATTCTGATCTTTCTTATTACTTATATTTTCAGCAGCAGGAGTAAAACGTTGAGAATAATAAGAGCCTTAGTCTGCAGCACTTCTACAGCTATTTCCAACATTTACTTGAATTGTTCCCATACCAGTCAGTGATTCCTCATTAGCTTCTCAAATAAGCAGAATAAAACTGCATCGTGCCTTTCATTCATTTGGAACACTGATTGAAACCCTCCTTTATTGCACTGGCTTCATATTCAAATGAAGAGGAGATTGCTACTAAGATTTTGATCTGAACCTGTTGAATTTCAAGGCCATTTATCATCATAATTTGTGGCTTTCACCACCATAATCTTCGTTTTAGACACATGCACCTGCAAGTTGTGGGAGTGATATACAAAGACCTGAGATAACTCACCGCATAGCAGTGCTGCCAGCGGAAAAATGAACCCTTGCAATCAATTGAGTGTGCATGAATTGTTAACCTTTACACATAAAAAGACAGTGATTTAATTTATTACGGTCAATTATTCCGGAGTAACCTGCTCAACTCCTATCAGACTTGGCTTCTTACCAAAACTTGGGGGCAAAGCAACAGTTCATCTTGTCTGTTGAGTTAATTATATCATCAGACCTACAATGGCTCAGGGTATCTCTTTGTCTTCCGAGGTCTGGCAAGGAGTTCAATTTAACAGACGTTGGATAAGTCCAATATCAGGCCCCAAAAAATCAGAGATTTTCTCTCCTGGATTTTATTTACTCCCATTGAATGGCGAGGAGAGAATCGGCTGCACTCACCGATACTTTGCTGTGACCCTGTGGAAAAGCAGCTTTGTCTCAACCTGGCTGGTGGAGTGCCTCTCTCCATGAAAGCCTCCATGCTGAGCTTTGTCAGACTAATCCATCCTGCTGAGCATTGGCTGCGTCTGACTGAGGAGCTTCTCAGAAGAAAAACACAAAGTATGCATTGTTCATTTCCTCTTTAGCATGTCATTCCTGAATAAATGCAGGCTTTTGAGCAGGAAACTGCATCCATACACGAGTTATTGTCATCCAGAGAAAGCAGGTCTAAACGGTCAGACGGGAATCCATGTGGCTTTTTCCTTATGTGCATGTTGCAGCTGAGCACCGTCCTCATCAGCCAGACTCGGAGGTTCAGACCATACTGTCTGACTCTGTGTGAAACTGAAAGAACAATGGAGGAGCGAGAGTCAGTGATCTTCACATACAGCTGTCCTTCAGAGCAAAATCCCGTTCCTACATCCACCACGAGCACGTCCATTTCTCCATTTGAATACGATGATTGGTCTCATGAAGATATTGTGTATTGTTGACGCAGATGATTTAAAATAAACATAAATTGCTGTCTTGCCTTGCAGAGGTTTGTACTTCTCCACACACACACAAGTAGACTTCAACTATAAGTATCTAATTCAAAATTGATAAACCATCTAAGCTATATTTCTATATTTAATATGTTTTCTCATAATGTCATTGAAAACGACATATTCATCATCACCTAATGAGTTCACAGCAATATTCATTACACTTTTAATAAATCCATGATAACAGCAGAATAGACAAGTGAATATTAAAGTATAGTGTTTCCAACGGAGACAATCAGCAATGCAATAACAATCACTGGCCTTCCGTTTTCTCCCTCCCGATGTCTCCTGTTGCAATTTATAAATAAAGAATGACATATCAATTAGTCACCGTCACATCTAAAGTGGATGCTAATCTAAAAATTATTCCAACCTCACGGTCACCACATCCAGTCATTTTAAATGATGCGTGAAAATCAAAAGGAAATGGAACATTGGGCATCTATGAGGATAGCGTCAAACAAACTTTTGCAGGAGGGGGGGTCTGAATGGGTGGCATGCTCTCAGCTGTAGCCAAAACAAACTCAATATGCCGAGGATACACTTTTTTGTAAATGAGTTTTCACAGTGTATATGTTTCAATATCTGACACAAATTTAAAATTCGATACATACAATAAAGAGAGGAATCGCATTGCACCGGGCCCTTGGATTTCCTCCTTATTTGCTACAGTGGCTTGTGGGAAGGAATGCCTTTTATAACCTTGACGCTCAGCAGTGGGACAGAGATAGTGTGTCCAGGTCATGCAGAGCCATCCATCCTGAAGTACAAAAGTGACACAAGGCTGCAGTCTGTGCCAGATGATGGAGGCTGCCACCAACTCCTGGAAGAACTGCTGGACAGACCCCAATCCCTCTTTCCTCAGAGAATTACAGCCTTCCTGACATTCACTTAGTATAACACATGAACACCAAAACAGAGGTTATTTATTCATGAACACTTCCAGGAACTATGTGTCCACATGGTTTTGGATTTCATTAGAAATGGACATGAGATTGTCACAGAGGTTTCATCTTCATCACTCGGCTGAAGGGCTTAAATCAATGTATGCCCTGTCCTCACCAGTGTCCTGCCCCCGTGTAATTCACTGTCATCTCCTGTGTAATGAAGGTCTTGTACCATTAGATGGTTGCCATGTCCTGGCCTGTCCTTTGTACCTTGGTAATTAGTTTCATGTTGTGTAATGTGTCTCCAGTGCAGGTATCTGGTAGGTTGCCATCAACGCTTTTAGAGAAAAAAGAGGAAAAGCTTTTAGAAGATAGTTGTTGGCCTTGTTTTCACACTTTTTGAAGAAAAATACAAACACTTACGTTTGATTTTTACAAAAGTGTAGCCCTGCCTGTGGGCTAGTTTATTTGTAGCATATGTAGACGGTTTTAAAAAAGGTCAGTTGACCCTTGTTGTACTAAGCTGACATTTTCTCTGTATTTCTGTATTTGGCAGATAGCTAAACAGTAGAAAGAGACAAGGAACCACCTCAGAATAGAGATTATAGGGAAGTGATTCAAACGATACTTTGCCCACAATAATGTTATCACAGTAAGTGCAGTACGCTGTACTCTCAGTGTCTTCTATTAGAAGACAATTACTTCTAAGGTATCGAAAAAAGACAGATATAGACAGAAAACACAAATTTTTGTTTCAGAAAATGCAGAAAATAGATGTTTTTCTATGTTTCATTGTTTATAGATGCTGCAAAACTGTTCACTTCCTCAAACAAAAGTTTGAGGAACATCGCGCTCTGAAATTGCGACAACATGACCAATAGGGATGACAGTATTTCATCCCCGTCGGTCGTAATATAGAAAGAAAGCAGGTCTTATTGTCATCGTACAGATGATACAATGAAATGCATCCGCTGCATTTAATACATCCTCTATGATGCCGTGACAAATCCAGTTCTTTCTACCCGTGCATTATTCAGGGGAGCTGACAGGAGCCTTAATTCCAAACAAGCATGTCCTTGATATTTGGGAACAACTGAGCATCCGGTGAAAACCCACGCAGACACGAGGAGACGATGCAGCATCCAGACCTCGGACGGAGGGGGCTCGACCTTAGATACTATTGTCACGTTATTGAATAGACCGTTACGTCAAACATATCAACCATATATGAATTACACAGGCATCTGCTGTTTGTGTTAACTGTCTGGATAGTTCCATTAGCGACGGGTGATGTAAATGGTTGCGAGGGCTATTATCACCCATTCAGAAGCCTTTCCTATACGATCTAGTCGAACAGCTGCAGAAGCATCACATATCCTCTGTGTCGTCCAAAAGGAAATGATTTATGGTTTTGGTTAGCTTTAGGCACAGAAAACACTTTCAATTTCTATTGTCATGGTTACAGGGACATCAAACTTGCGGTTGCAAGCCGGACATGAATGGAAGTCTCCCACTCTAAAGTCTGATTACCCATTCACATCCTCCTTTTCAGATTTTGTTGCTGTATTTCTTTACAGTTGTTTAATTACTGTGGACACTCTATAACCTACGTCTACTAGCCCGTACAAGTGGCCGATATGTGTGATATAAGGCCTCTTCAATAGCATGAAAGCAGTTAAAGCAAATTATCCTTCAGAATATGAGGAAAGGTCCTTTGACCCATTTTAATACTTCTTTTCTCAAACAGGAGTTTCTAACCGTTGTTGATTTTGTTTAAGTAATGGTAATGTTCACTGGGGAAACTCTGATTGGATATTTAGTTTCACATCCAGTAACTGATAAAGTCACCTGTATCCATGGTAACAGATTCTGAACCCCCTAAATTCCCCAAATGGAAAAATATTGTGTAAACCATCAGTGTGAAGGAACTGCTGGAGGTGAAAAGTTCAAAGGTGTATGACTGTAGAAATGGTATTTCATGGTCCCAAGAGCCTGCAGGTTTTCTTTCCAGTAATCTGGAGCAGATTATGGCCTGGGACCTTTGGGATCTCAATTCTTTATATTCCACTCTAAACCCCAGATGTGGCTGTATATCCTTTTGGGTCTCTTTGGAGCTTTCCGGTTTGCCCTGAAGCCAAAATGTCAACTTTGCAAACACAATATTTGTTGTTGTAACAGGCACTTTGTCATGGCGATGCTTTTGTGTACAAAGGTAACAATGACCCAGTGTCTTCCCCTGCAGTGCAATCATCTCGGCTGACTTTGCAATTTTAGCCCCGTTAATGGATCTGTCATGTTTGTAAGTTTACTTCTGCCGGTAGATAAACGTCCAGCTCATCATGGACGACAAACCTTCAACCAACATCAAGCAAATGAATGACTAAATGAGGCCAAATCTTTTCAGAAACTTCAACTGCGTATCAACTGTAACCTCTTTAGTCAATTTATTCATAGTATAAATTAATAATGATCGCTAATATATTATGCACAAAGGATAATGGGAATCACAAATCAGTCCACAAACTCAGTCAGAGAAAGTTGAGCTCGTACGTTGGTGTCACTGCATCTGTTGAACCATCATTCTAATCCGCACAAGGAGTAATAATGATATTAAACATATTTAAAATTGCTCATCATAATATTGAATGTAAAAACAAATACTTTGTTTGTCTAATTATGACTAAATGGGGAGATATGATTCCAGCTAATAACCTCATAACTGAACAAGGGAATTAGAGCATAATGAGGACCTCTGAGATTCGGTTTTTGATGTAACCACTTGATATAAGCTATAGATTGTCTGCATTTTCTAAACTCTACTTGGTAAGTACTTCAATGAATTTCAAACATGAATAATACATGTTAAGACTCAGAGTTCGTCAGAGGGTTTTATCTGGAGAATTTAGTAGATTACCAGAGATTGTATACATGCGTACAGAAGAATAGCGCTGGATTTGAGTGTGCCGATTTCTAATTAAAATATTCTAAGAACCTCGTATTTGGTTTATTCTCTATCAGATAAAACTACAGCTTCATTTTGATGAACCTCTGGAGGAAAACCACTTTGCGGTTAACAATCGTCATTAGATAAATCAATATTGTGTCCTTTAATAAAAGACATTAGCACTGAGACGGGAACATGACCTTCTCTCTCGCCGTGAGAGAGACCAATCTTTTTCCACAAAGAGAAATTGAATACCGAAAGAAAGGACTCTCCGTTTGTGGTGGCGTGAGTCACTCATCTTCCCAAACCTCATCACTTATAACTGTGGTTTCTTGGCAGAACAGGTTTGCTGCTGGCAAAATTTTTTCTTGAAGGCTATTATAGTTTTAAAAATAGTTGTTCTTTGCTCTTCTAGGGAGCTTTGGAAGAATTCTGGTGAGAGAGCTAATTCATATTAATGAACACGTACGATTCCTTTTAGAAAAAGTTCCTAGTTAGAATATAAAATAACAGAACAGGATCAAATGAAGCTCATGAGCTTCATATTTCAACTGATTTCTGTCAAATGTTTTGTTGACAGGTAGCGTGACACAAAATAGCTTGACAGAAGCTGTGAAATATTATTTGACATTACAATCATCCGCGATAATAATTATGACCTAAACTAACAATGAAGCGGCTTTAACGTGCACGGAGCAACTTCCTTTTTCCATGTTTCAACGAACAGTTGACAGGTTGAGTGACGTCAAACCTCGAGCTCTCCAGAACCTCCCACGTTCCTTGTCAGACGTCTCACCTGCTCAGTGGATTCTTGCACCTCAGAGGTTTGAATTTCCTCTCTTCCGAATTTCTCTTGCGGATTGTCTCCCGCTGCATTTCAGGCTAGTTAAAGTCGACAAAACACTTGACATCTTAATCTTTTTTACATGTCAGAATATTAGTTTTATTATTATATATTAGTTCAAATTTTTGTGTCTAGTTTTAGTCAAGACCAAGAATGTGCTTTTTAAATTATACATATTCAGAGGTCAAGAAAGTCGTACTGTTCTTTGGTTTCGTGCTCTGCAGTGCTTTGTCACAACCTATCAAACAAATATATCAAGCTCTGATTTCATTACGAGCTCAGGGAAACCTGGTTCAATTGTTCTGTTCCTCTCCAACAGCAGACAGATGAATGACTGGAGGAATTACCAGTAATAACAATACTATTAATAATAAAAAAAAAATCGGATTTCACCTAAAATATCATGTTAAAGAGAGAGACTGAATCTGTGAAATGTGATAACTGGTGTGTGTGTTCTGGCCATGTGTCTTCGCTGGCTTACATTCTGCATTAAAGGCTCGGGAATGAGAAGAAGCCACGCATTAGAGAGAACGGGGTGTTAAGTTTGCCATCAGGCCTGGTTTACGTTGGCGTGAATGAGGGATTGTCGAAATGAATGAGGGGCACAGTAGCTCCCAATGTTGAGCAGAGAAGCTTTACCGGGGCAGGATCAAAGAACTCAGTCAACCAAGGCTGCTGCACAACCCGGGTTTCAACCACACACACTAATCTCTTGCCGAGGTCTCGTGAGACAACAGAAAGGCAAGACATCAACCAAACCTACTCTAATGAGCATCTACCACACAACAACAGCAGCGACGCATGGAAAGGTTAATACTGGTGTATATGCAATCGTGT